>CAJRST010010001.1:12508532-12601745 GCA_907169785.1 Menidia menidia
ATACATGAAAAATCTGCAAATACAGTCAAACACAAAGCCACAAGTTGCACCTATCAACATTGGTTTATGTTCCCTTCCTTTTTGTGTGTGTCGTGCTGGCTTTTTCCCAGAATCCATTAATCATTTCTCACAAATCGTCGTTTTTTACATGCTTTTGAATGCTTCTGGTAGCCTATTTGCTCGAAAGGACATTATCAGCGCCTTCGCAACGGACGTCTTTGCTGTAGTAACACGTTCGCCATGTTTTATGGTGGCCGCTCGGATTAAGCTTTGGGTCCGAAAAACAGACCGTGTAGTAGATCACCGATAGTCTACACAGCCGTGAATAATACCAGGAACAACTAGGAGGGAACGGCTACCCACCAACTGTACACAGGAGCAGGCCAGCTAACTGTCAGTCAGCCCTTGAGACAGTTCCTGAAACAGCCAGCACCATGGCAGAGAGGGAGGAGGACACATTTCTCAGGGCTAAACATCGGAAGTTCAGCGGATTGACCGAAGGTAGCCGAATGCTGCTAGCTATTTTAGCTCGGCGGGCGAAGTCACTCGCTAATGTTGAGTTACCTGGCAGGCACACCAGTTTATCGGTTTGTGGCAGCAGTTTTATGTCGGGACGGAACGAAAACCACCAAGTATCGGCTTTTCCTTTCGGTTTTCCGTCATAAACACGTCGTTCATGGCAAAGCACCTGTTAGCTTGTGAGTTTTCAGCTGCTTTGCCCTCTGTTGAAGTAGTACAACCGAATATTTATTTAACATTTACTGTTCTTCAAGTGCTTATTTAAAAAAATATTATAAATGCATTTAAATACAAACATAAACAAATGCCTTTATAATGCACAGACACATATATGTTATTTAGAAATAGTTATTTAGAACGAAACATCACATTCTAATTCTTGATCCCTTAATTGTAGTTCAACCCTCATTCCTGAGCCAGAGCCATACTTGCTAGGTCTGGTTGAAAGTTTTCTTTGTTAGATTTAGAGGATTTGTCGCTGAAAAAAGTAGTTTGCTTTTGCAGTTTAGATACTTTGAGAAGTTTTCAGCACTTTCTACCCCTCCTAACACCCCCTGCTGGACACAGTCTAACATGTTAAAGTTGTTCAAATCCCATGTGTTGATGTGGTATGAGGCATACTAATTGAAGACTAATCAGTTGTGTAATAGTAATTAACTTGACCCTAGTATCTTATGATTTGTATGTAGAAACATCCAAGTTTTGGATATATTAAGAAATAAATAAATAATAAATAATTCCTCGACAGCCAGTCTGGGATAGATTCCTGTCCTTTCAAACTTCGCATGCCTTCTGTCACTATCTCGGCTCTCTTTTCTGTCTACCAACTGTTGAAAAAAGGCAATTGGTGCCAAAAAAGACATTTAAAACCGAAAACAGGCATTTAGTTTACGTCCCCTCATGTTGCTTTGGCAAAACTCTATCTCACATCTGTAAATGTTATTGCCAACTGGTAAAATTCATCAACAGACCTCACTGGTGGGAGTGTAGCTACAAGGAGTGTAGCAGTTAGTCAGCTTCAAATCCAGGTTTAGTTTGGCTTTTTAAAAGTAATTTAGCTGTAAAGATGACACCGATAACCATAAAAGAAAATTGTGTCTCTTGTTGTAATTTCATAAATGTCAATTACAAGGAGATCACCGTGCATTTTTTTTTCTCAAGACCCTCCCAGGAGCATAATACCCTTTGTCTCGCTTTCTCTTTGCCATCGTAGCCCCAGTATCTCTGGAGGACTGAATTATCATAAACTCATTTTGGGGAGTGACACATGGAGAGCATATTAAGCACAGAGGATGCTGAACAGCTATTGGCCCCTGCTGTGTGTGAGTGAGGGGATTTGAGCTGAATGCAGGCTCTCCACAGCGCATAACTACAGTGGTTGAGCTCCCACGTCCTCCGGAAACTAAATGAGCGGAGCTGAAAAAGCTGTTGTTTACACCTGCTCTTAACATCTGTGCATGTTCACTCAGTAACAAGACTCCCATTTCCATACCACATAGCCAGGCTTTTCTCCTATGTCCTTCTTGTCATACCTTGTCTTTACCATCAGCTTCGGTGTGTGCTGCTTTTCTTTACATGAAAGGCCAGGCGCCGTTTGTCTAGTTAATTAATATTTGAAGGATCAGATTATAGGGCTGTTGTGTTGCATAATGTCAGGATTATGTAAATGTTCATTTTTCGCCATGTAGTTCTTTGTTAATTATTTAGCATTAGTCTAGCAATGATGAGAGCATGTGTGCCCTTAATCCCAACTGCTTCCACTTATGTACCGGTACTTAGGTATTTATTCCCTTAATGTTTACAAGCACTATTTGCATTCAGTACAGCAAATTGACAATTTAGTCAATAATCCCTGATTATACAGAGTTCAGTTTTACATAGAAAGGTAATGACTTTAAAGCTGCACATTCATCCATTATCCATACGAGTTGTTCATTGTTGGGTCGCATGGGAGCTGGAGTCTGTCCCGGTTGACATGGGACGAGAGGCAGGGTACAGTACAATAGAAAACACAAAGAGAAACAAGGCTGCACATATGAACAGTAATTTTTCTGATGTTTTGACATTGGGAGCAAGAGATGGCTGCAATTTTTTGTAAACTTTTTCCAGAATCTTTTTCCAGATTTTTTGGGCCACCAGGGGGCAGTGGAAGGAAAACATCAAACCAACTTAAACGAGCTCACCGTAGAATTTTAGCAAATTTTCATTTATTTGGTGTTTTGTGGCTGAAGCCTTCTCAATTTAAATCAGTAATGTCTGATCTTGATGCAAATTTGAAGCTTTACGGGGGTTAATGTGTCGTTAAAAGTAATGGTATTTGATTTCATACCTGAAGTCCAATTGAAAAAGGTTTTCATATGTGTTGAAAAAGTTGGTAAACCAATTAGGTTTTACCCACAATAATGTGACATCTGCTGTTTGGAGACCGAGACTAGTTTTCTGTACAAGATACGCAAGATAGTTCTGCCTAAATCAAGAATAGAAATAAGTAAATCAATTGGAGCTTTAAAGAAAAAAGACGGCAAAACCCCTTGACACTGTCAGTACAGATCCTGTCATTTATACTTATTATCCTTTGATCTTACAACATGTTGCCTGTCCGTTTTCTGATCCAGAAGCGGAGTGCAGGTGGACCGGACCCTTCTGCTTCATCCAAGCGGCAGACCCTCAGCTGGGACTGATGAAGGCTTGGAAATGCGGCGATTGTGACGAAGCCGGAGACGAATGGGCAGAGGAAGTGGAGCTCACTAAACAGGCTGTGGAGGCTGTTAACCAGCTGAGACCTAAGCCCAGGTTCATGGTGCTGTGTGGCGACCTCGTCCATGCTATGCCAGGTAGGCACAGAAAACTGGAAAGAAATGTCAATGTCTCAACAACAACAAAAAAAACAGGCTGTCAAATCATTCTAAAAATACGCACCTCTGTTTAGCTATTTGTGTTTCCAGAAAAAAGCGAGAGAATTGTTTTTTTCATCATCGTCTGTTTTCTGTCATAGTAGATTCTGGATAGTGATGCGGTGTAATGTGACTCTTTTTGTGGGATATGGATGTCATTTACAGGCCCAGGGAGAATTGATTATGTTTTTTTCCCCTCGGTATAGCAGGTGGGAGATGTTTGAGGTGACCTGGAAAATCAATGAATTCATGCTTTTCTTTCATCGGTGTATGTCATTTGACCAAAAAAATAAATAAAAAATTCAGCACAACTATCCAAACTGCACAATCTGCAGTGTGACTCACAGACCATACTCTGAAGAGTCCAATGTGTTGTTAAAGCCCAAATCTGAATGTTTAGGAAATGGAAAGCAAGATTAGTCACTTTTCAGAGAGACTTAAAAGCAACTTTGGAAAAATTTGCATCCAGAGAGGCTTAGCATTCCTTTATTATGGATTTCAGGTTTCAGAAGACACAAGGGCAGTCAGGTGAGAGAAGATGCAGGCAGTCGGGAGACTAAGATGTATATTATGGAGCATTTTTTTGGGTGTGAATGTGCCTTTTTTGAAATTCCATTTACTAAAAGAAAGTGTGTTTTCCAGAGACTAACAGGAGGTTTGTGGTTACATTTTCAATGGTAAATTTATGGGAAAATCCCTCTTCTGTTTTTTATAGCATGCAGTTGGAAATCCGTAGTCAACCATGATTGATGATCGGATTTAACAGATCGGAAGAATAATATAGGCCCCTCATTTTTATCTTCATGCTAAATTCATGCTACGTTCACTTCTAAATTAGGAAAAATTCCAACTCTTCAACATGAACTTGCAAGTTTTTTTGTAACTCATTTAACTAAATAAATGCATAAAGAAACAAAGCTCCCCCAACCTTTTTGCTGACCTTGTTCAATGTTTTGTCTCTAAACTGTCACATCTGAGTTATAATTTACTTTTCTCAATTTCTTTCCACAGCGAGAAGTTAAAAAGGCTGATTTCCAATTTTTTAATGACGGAATTCGTTTTCTTATCTGCCTGTACCTGATCTTGAGCTCTTCTCCTTGTCTGCAACCTCACACCACGAAACTCAACATAGTATTTCTTTCTCTTAATATTCACAGACTATACTGATGGTGCATCCATCAATTTCATAATTGCATGATATGGATTTTGTTTTATATCGACCGGCGCTCGTACCCACTCGCCCCTGATTGTCATTGACTGAAAACATATGATTCTTGTCTCGTTTTTTAATCCTGGAGGTCCATCTAAAGTTCCTGCTCCTGCAAACAACACTGGATCAACTTTACTTAATAAGAAAATAAGCAGATGTGATATTAATTTCTCGTGCTTTCCAGCTGGCCTCCCTCTGTGACAGCCAGAGACATTTAAATTCTATCCTCCTGTCAGAATATATCGACCTTTCTAAAAGTTTCTCAAACATAGCTGCACCTTCCAGGATAGGTAGTAATCAATCCAAAGCCTGTGCCGACTCACACATGCTCTCAGCCAGATATGATCAAATCCAAAATCATTTGGGGTTGGAAATTGTGAAAAGAAATAGTCATAATGTCAGAGTTTTCACTTGTTATGCATGCTGTCACTTCTTGCCAAGAGTTCTGGCATCCACCAGCCTTAAAATGAATTGAATATGTATGTTTCATATGTATATGTATATATACACACACACACACCTACTTATACGCTGATTAATGTATTCCCCGCCTAATCCAATTGATGCACACTGTGAAGAGCAGGAGCCTTAGGATGGTGCAGCTACAGAAGATTTCTCTCTGAGGTTGGTTTGAACACTAGCCTCTGGCATCCTATTAGCCTTTTTGCCAGCCAGAGACCACAAGTAGCATTTTCCCATCAGACCTCGGCTTATATTTATCTACGGAAAGGAAAGGGCCTTTGGCTATTCTCAGACTGATGCTGATGAAGATTTTAACTATTGATCAGGCTCAACAGACTTTACATCCCTGCCCAATCCTTAAATCTTGATCCACGATAGCCGCTGATTTTTTTGTTGTTGTTTTTTTTATAGCTCCTGCTGCTGCTTGCTTGGAGGCAGAATAGAAGTTAGTTGTCTGGTCTGTTTGTTCAGTCCCGCTAATAAACACAGGACCCCTGTGACAACATGCAATATTTATCAGGCGAAAGCACCTGGTTAGCTTTAAGCTGTTTGGAGTAAGTTAAAATTTTCCATCTGCGAAAACTCAAAATGCTGCTTGTTTCTGATCATGAATATAGGCATTTTTGTTAGATTCTTTCATATAAAAATGTTATCTGTCAGTATTTTCTACTAGTTTTTTACTGTTAGGGATTATATTTTCCCATAGTGTATTTTTTTGTCCTTGATATGCCAAAAGCCTGAAAAATTGATTAAGACTGGGTTATAGGTTAACAGGTTTCCATTTTGGCTATATGAATAACCCAGTCATTCTGTGGTTTGATCAATTCTGTGTTGGGTTGATCTCCCCCTCTGTTTACTTCTGTTGTAACTAACAATGCATGTGAATATCTAATTGCAACCTTTCTTTTTTTTTAAGGAAGTTCTGCTATGATTTTTTTTTTACACTAAGAAAAATCCTGGCAATAGCAAAAAAAAAAAAGCCACACTCTAACAGGTAAAATATTTAAAGTACCGTAATGATTTTCATAAAATGATCCAGGATATTCATTACTGTGCAGATGTCTTCAGCCAACCCATCATTTCTTTTCTGAACGGCTGCCAAAGCATTGAGACGTGCAAAGATATTGGAAATGCATCATTTCAGGGTGCAACAGTGTTTGTTAAAATCAAATGAGCTGCAAATTCATTATTTGGTTTGACTTCCTTTATTCTCCAACTCAGACTAAACCCTCTTAGACAAGCTTTCTGTTATTTCTTTAAGCAGTGTGCAGGAATAGTTTTCCAGCCTTCTTGAACGACATCCTTTCTTTGGATATTGGCTGCCTTTTGTTCCATTTTCTGTCAGATGATCCCACACTGCTCCCATGATATTGAGGTCTGGGCTCTGGGGAGTATTCATCCCTCCGTTAGACCTGTTGCCACTGATTCTCAGTCCATGTCTTGTGTCATTCGGCATGGCTCAGCCTTTTTCTCTTGTTTTTCTTTTGCAAAAATGACTCCTCCACAGCCACCCTTCCATGTAGCCTATGGCAAGACCTGTCATTTGCATAATGAGCTAGAAACCACATTAGAAAATGTAAAAACGTAGACAGGAAGATGGCAAGAGAAAGCATTAATATAAATAGGTTGGGGGCAAATAAAAGTAGGCAAGAAAATTAACAAAAAGGACAAACTTCTGTAGATAAAATCAATGAAAAAAAATGTAATTGAATGGATGCCGAGGATATGAATACATATGATCAATTTAAGGGAAATTGACATACAAATAATTACAAGAATAACAATTTAAAGAAATAAATTAAGTTAATCAACTAAGTGGGTCAGGAATATGTATATATTTAATTTAACATACTATTAATTTATTTTTAACAACATTTAGAATGTTTCACCTTCGGGCCTTTGGTCTGTATTATAAAGTCTGTTCCATGTTGTTTTTAAGATAAGCTTCTGCTTGTCCTTTCTGTTGTTTTTGAAAACAACAACAGAATGAGAATCATAATCTTGAGAGTATCTCGGCTGTCAAAAATATCAGCAGTCAGGCAAATGAAAGGAGTTGCTCTGTCAAAGTGGACACTTTATAATCAATGGGCCCTCTAAAATTGGCAGACTTGAAATACTTAAATCACCCTCTGCAGTAACTTCACTCTCGAGCGCCTGGTTCCTTAAAGAATTAGTTGCTGGTGAAAAATTGGGAAGCGTTTTAGTTTTGAATATGCTAGTTTCTTGTTGTTTTTATGAATTATGAACAGTTGAACAAATAGAAACACAATTTTCTGGCCTTTTTTTTAACAGTTTAGAGAAAGAGATTGTTAGCAGCTTGAGCAGATTTGCTGTAGCACAGCAGCACGGTGTTTCTTCTGTTTTCTGTGCTCGAGTCCACAGCTAAGCTCCAATTCACACATTTTTCTGTTTCTTTTGTTAGGTGGTGAAATAACTTTAGAATTGAGACTGAATAGAAGCCCATCAGGACAACGTGTTTACCAGCAGTCTTGCAGTTTCTCTGTGCTATGAAATACCCAGTTTTATACCTATGGTTCCAGTACCAGTTCAGAAAGGGTTTTTGGCCTATTTCTGCATTGATTTAAGCTAAAAACTGGTAACAGTTTATTTTATAGCTGACCTCTACTTGCCTCTTAAAGGAACCAATGGACTATGTGCAAATGCGGCGTTAGTGTGTAACGATCAGGTATTACTGGCATGTAGGTCCTTTTATGGAAGCATCTGTCATCCATCCAGCAGCCTGACTTCTTAACATGGCAGGGATGTGTTGGCGGAGCCCACTGCTGTGTTAATGTTAATGTGCAAAAAAAACAGCCGCAAGCCACCAACCTTTGCAAACTACCTTTGCATTACAATTAGGGGGGGTAGCAAGAGATTCCAGCCTTACCAACTGGCCTCAAGGAATGGGCACTCAAAGAGATAAGTCAGGAGGCCAACCTGCCTCTTCTCTACGTGTCCTCCCTCCCAGTACTGTGTTGACTTGTTTGATTGGAGAGGGATCAAAGTCTCAATGGCCTTGCCCCTGCAAGCTAAGTGAGATATTAATCATAATTAGAATGTTTCGTTATGTGCAGTGTGGCATGCCATCTGTAAAATGTCCTTGGCTCCCTGTTTCTAACATTCCACTCAAGGCAAACAGCTCATATTCAACCCAGAATTTGTTTGGCTGAGTCACAGAGCGACTCTTGCTTTCCCCTTCCTTTATAGGTCATAATGACCAACATTTGCTGCACAGCAGCAGTTATGCACACTCATTGAAATGTCTCTCCCTGTCAGAGGACAGTAAAAGTGTTGGCATCCAAGTATCCTTATCCTTATGATTATGACAATCATTTTAAACCTAAATATGCCAGCTATCCAGCTTCCGGTTCACTCTCTCCATCTCCCCCTGATTAGTCACCTTCAGAGGTTGGAGTGAGACGTATTGCCACATGCAGTGGGACGGTTGATTGTTAAGGTATGGGATTTCCACCCAAAGACCTTAAGGACCTTTCCAGGCGTCGGCCCTCGTTTTTGTCATTACTGCAGAGCAGGTTGTGTGTGCCATCCTCAATATTCACCACGTCCATCAGTAGCCTGGTAACTGCACTGCTGCATCGATGGGGTGAAGGGAGGAGATATTTTAGCTGGAGCTGCTTCCCCAGCTCTCAGCTGACATTTCCCCTTAAACTGTTTATTTACAATACTGAATGAATGGGTGGCGGCCAGAGGATGCTGGCTGTCAACTGACATTGTCAACACTGCTGCCTGCCGGCGACAGGATATTGGCAACTGTATTTCTGTTCCCACAGATTCAACTCGTCTTCATTGCGCTCTCATTCAGTTTTCCCCCTACATCTCCTCAGTGTTATTTTTCCATTCTTGTGACTAAACAGCAGCAGTTGCATGCCTCGTACTTTATTTCACAAACTTTATTTGGGCTTTTCAGCTCTTCCTTCTGAACCTTCTGACAAATCTGTAAGTCTCACATGCATGCATCAAATGTTCTGTTTGTTCTTGCAGTTGTGGGTTATTTTATATTGAGCTGAAGCTCAATGCTTGGATTCAAAGACTTAAGTAGTGACACTTGTCTTGAATAAAAACGATCTTTCTATCGTCAAGGACTTGTCAGTGAAGTCAGGCGCTGTTATTTGAAACACAGAAGTATGGGTGAACACCAGGTTGACTCTTTTCATTCAGACCGTATCCCCACAGTCAAAAAGCGAACATCCCAATTGTACAATCTACGATTAAAGAAAAATTTATAGAGATATCTTGGCTAGCATTTGCTCTCCTGGCATTTATCCATACATTGATTTTTTTAATACTCACTTATTATGAGGTGGAGCTTATCCTAGGAGTCATTGGGAGAAATATTGGGTACATCCTGGACAAGCTACTGGTCGATCACGGGGCGACACAGAGACAAACAACCACACTCTCTTACACCCACTCCTACGGGAGTGAGTCACTCATTTAGAGTCTCCCATTGAACTAACATGCATATTTTTGGATGGTGAGAGGACGCCTCACTACCCAGAGAGAGAACCCATGCTTACAATGATAGGACATGCAAAATACACACTATCCATGCTATACTATACAGACTTTTACTATTCCAATTTCCTGCTTTCCTATTCCACTCCAACACAGGCTAACCCTATAGAGGAACTCAAGGACTTCCTTTAAACTCTCTTTTTCTTACACCATCTGTGCCTCTTTCTCGCGCTTTTCCATTGTCGTGCCTGTCTCTGACGTACTTTCAAAGCTGACGAATGAGGAGCATGAAGTGCAGAGAGGGGGCAGCAGCAGAGGGGTGAAATGTTGAGATGATTAGATTAGAGAAATGCGCTGGACTTGACACTCCTCTTATGAGCACTACAAAGGATTCAAGCTTTTTCCCGTGGGGTTCATGAAGGGATGTTGCGCATGATCTAGTAAGGGTTGGTATTAAATGCATGTGCATAATGGCATGTGGGTGAAACTCACATGGGTGAAGTTAGGGGTATGTTGGGTCTACTCAACCCTGTTTAATTCCTGGTGAAAATCAAAATATTTCTAAGTTATTTAAGAAAAATGACACATAACAATGTTTTTTATGGCTGTGAGACTGCAAGTAGTACACTCTCAGAAGTTCAGAAATCTCTGTTAGCACTTTCAAGGAGACTCGTGTGAGGGTGTGGGAAGTTAATCTAATAAAAAGCATGTCCATCTAATTAGTTGTAATCCTGATGTCATAATTGGCTAGAGGACACACTATTTGGCCCTTTTTTCTCCAGCGCTGGTTCATGATGCTTTTTCTAAATTCACAGAACATCTTAAAGGCAGGCTAGGAACCAGGTCTAAAGTACCCATAGTAGGACAGAACTTACCATCTGATACAAGAGGAGGTTTTCCCTGACCACATGCCATGCTGCATGGCTCAAACCAAACCATTCTTTGTGCTGAGTTCGAGTTCGAGTTAGACACGTAAGAGGTCTCCACATGCCGCAAACACTGTTGTTGAAGCCTAACCCAGAAAATAGATGTGACAGAAAGACTCCACACACAGAGGAGTCTATGCCATCTCGACAGCCAGTCTTTAAAGGATATCGAGAGAAGTGCTTACAGTGTTGAACAAGTGCCTGCCAAAGTCACCTGTCAATGTTTGAGAATTGGTGTTGCAATGTCATTAAAGGAACAAGACCTCTCAGTCATAGTCCCAAGATACAGAGCAGCATTGTGTTTTTATTTACTTATACCACACTCTTGGACTTCTGTATTGCTTTTTTCCAAAGAGGAATGGAGGGAAAGAAAACAGATAGAGTACGATATTATTTATTTACAATAAGCAGGGTTCTTCATTTGATTTAAAGATGAGAAAACCCAGTAATTTATTGGGTTCATATGGGTCAATTTTGGGTAAGAAAATATCTTGTTTATTTTTCTACACTTGTTAAAAGGTCACCAATTTTCAATACAGCTCCCTCAACATAATGTTTTCATCACTTGTATTTGATCAGTTTTGACCAGAATATACTGTCAAAGGCCAGAATATACAACATCATTTTGAGGAGAAATGAGAATGGAGCAGAAGCAATGATCAGCTCTCACACTTGTTAGCCGTAAATGTTCTAGCTGATTTTCCGGATTAAAAGGTAGCTCTTGCCAACGTTTTAGTTTTTAAGTCATATCTCTGAGAAGTCTGAAATAGGCCCGTGTTCATTTGTGAAAACGACATTTAATGCAGGTGGGGTTTGATTGAGGGTTCGTTTTTGTTGTGTTGCAGATGCCTGATTAATGTTTATGTCCTGTTAGCAGATGGCTGTTAGCAGAGGTTGGAGTGAGGAAGCAGAAGCCAGTGTAGTGTCCCTGCTACTATGTTTGACCATCAGTCTTGTGTATTCACATGTATTTGATTATCAACCAGACTCTGCTTCAGGAATATTTTTTTGCTCAGTACTATAGTATTGTATGTTTGAGCATGTAGTGCAATATGGTTTTACTTCTGTGGCTGTATTCATACTAAGGAGAATGCTCTGTACCTTATTCCATATTATGTTTATGTTTATGTTTATGCATTTGGCAGACGCTTTTATCCAAAGCGACGTTAAAGAGGAAGACTAAATATCTGACATGAAACCTTTTGAACCAGACACATTGCTGGAATATTTCAAATTTGCCATAGCTGGTATATAATACTTTACTAGTAAAGGAACTATTTAGCAACCTCTGGAGATCTCTGAAGGTTTTTCAGGACATTTTTTCTTCACAAAAGGAAAAAACAAAAACAATTTCCGATTAATCCAATCTGTCATAAAGAGTAAAAACAGTTTTTTCACCGTATGAAAGAGCTTTAGAATTTTACCAGCTGTTTAAAGATGTTATTCAGTACTTCAGTGATTTCAGTTTCATACCTTTCTGTCAGGGCTAGAACAAGTACCCCTAAACCAGTTTATACAATGTAATTCCTCTTTGCCATGCTGGAAAATTCCTTAATCTGCTTGTGTGTTATTTTAAAACGGTGGTTTGGACAACTAAAGATAACTTAAAACCTTTAGAATTGAAGAAACAGTCCATCCGTCCATTTGTTATATCACTTATTCTCAATGGGGTGGGGGGCGAGATGCTCTCCCAGTTGACAACGGGCAAGAGGCGAGGTACACCCTAGCCAAGTCGCATATCCATCGCAGGGTCACACAGATAAGAACAAACAACTAACACTCAGATTCATTCCTAAGGGTAATTTGGAGTGTCCAGTTTACCTAACATGCATGTTTTTGGATGTTAGGAGGAAGCTAGAGTACCCAGACAGAACCCACAAGATGCAACAACATTCAAACCCCCAGGGACTCAAACAAAGAACATTGAAGAAATCTTGTGAGAAGAAATGCATGTTAATGTTAGAAAAATCCCGTCTATAGATTATAGGGATTGCATTGTAAAAATAATGTATTTCAGGATTAATATAATTGTTCTCTAAACCCACAGAAGTAACGTTATTGCTAAGATGCTATCAGGTAGCAACAAGTAATAGACATCTGGGTACAACCAATAACACTAGAATACAAAACTATATGTTCTACGAGGTGGTAAACTCATAAAAGACTTAATAGATGTAAGACAGTATACATTTTTTTAAGGTGACATTTGAAAACAGTTATTTGCTTTGTATCAATTGTGCTTCTTTAAGTACAAAAAAGATATTTTGCTGCTGTCATGTACTGGATGTTCTGACAGAAAAGGCTGTTATGTAATGGGCTCCATCCAAATATCTAAGGAAATGTTAGCTCCAAAAGTAGGCCAGTAAAATGATTTCTTGGACAGAGAAAAAAAGGAAAAGAAAGAAGAGAGAACAAGATGGAATAACTTAAGGGCAGTAGCTGATGGTTTGTTTGATATAAATTCAAAATTATATATAAATTTGAGTTTCACTCATTCTCAGCTCTTTAAACTTGCTGGGACTGAATTAATTTAGGTCAAAACAGACTTAATTTTTGCTCCGTTTTCCTCACTGCAAACCCTTCTCCAATATTCTAATTTGCCTTTTTTTAAAACGATGATTAAACGTTTTTTTATAAGGGCCTTAAATATCCTGTAACACACTTTGAAAATTGTTTCTACACTTTTCCTGCAAGATTCTGGCTAATTACTTTGTTAGAAATATTTTCATTATGTCATTAACAATTCTGATAAAAAAAAAAACAAGTTGTACATAGCATCAATTGTTCTCAGAGCTGCTGACATCTATCTGTTCCCCATCAGGACACTTTTCATCACATAGGTTTTAACCAAGATTCATCTCTCCATGTACATATGGCTCATTTCATCTGGTTTTGTTTTAAATGTAAACTTTAAACAGTGGCCGTTCTTCAGTATTGTTTTGTTTCAATAATGATAAAGCATTTAATTTGTCACTGATCTGTCAGCGTGTGACACTAAGTTTCCAATTCCCCCCCCCACATCACAGGTACATCATTCAAAGAAGCTCAGGAGCGTGACCTGAAGGCAGCGTTGAGGGGAACGGATCCCTCCATCCCACTTGTGTTTGTCAGTGGAAACCATGACCTGGGAAATACCCCCACCCCCAGCACCGTGGAGCAGTATTGCAGCACGTGGGGGGATGACTATTTCAGCTTCTGGGTAAGCAGACACAGAATACCTTTGGAGAATTGGCAGGGTATATGATAGTTGAAATTATGATTGATGAAGGATGCTGATTCAAGGTGGACCTGAACAAATTTATTTTAAATGAAGCTGGTCCTTGATTCTACTTTCAATTCACATTTAGAACACATGGACCTTATACACATAAAACATAAATTACTACTTATTATATATTATTATATTCCTTTTTCTGTTTCTGGATATCTGCCACAGTTGTTTAGTTTTTCTCTCATTCTTCTTTTGGTCTTTTTCTAGGTGTCTTTTTAACCTTCACCACCACTTGCTTCAAATCGATTGATGTATTTATTTTTCAAACTCTAGCGTGCTGCATTTTAAAAGATTATTTGTGATATGTTTAGATGATGAACAGAAAAAAACACCAAATGTATTTGATAGTGATTAAAAAGTCAGAAATCTCAGTTTATCAGAACATTCTTATACAAGCACTATTCTGGTCTACACTTAAATTCCTTATTTTTGTTCCATCTTGAAGATTTGCTGAAAACATTAACTTTCCCACTAAAACTGTTTTGTTTGATCATTCTCACAAGAAACTTAATACAAACTCACTGCAGAGTTTAAACCTCCATTTCTCTTTGTAAATTATTAGCTCTGCCCTGTCTTATTTTACAGTTGCTTTATTTCTTCTTTGTTTTAATTGCTTGATAGATATATTTTGAAACAGGTTGTATGACAACACACACCTAAAGTTAAAGTAGCAATATATGCTCTCATCCATGTGTAATAAGCAAAGCGTATTCCCAATTATCTTTGTCCAGATGCTGGATTCAGAGTTAGATCAGAGAAATGGAGATACAGAAAATGGAAGGGCAGCACTTGAATAAACGCCTCGTGCAACTTTTTCATTTTGTTGGTTGCCTTTCTCCTTTTCTGTTTTCTAACACGCCTGCTGTCCCAGGTGGGAGGAGTTCTCTGCCTGGTTCTGAACTCCCAGCTTTTCTATGATGCCTCAGCATGCCCTCAACAGAAGGAGGCTCAGGAGACGTGGCTGGAGGCGCAGCTGAGCAGGGCCTCCTCCGCCTCAGCGGTAGGATGGCATGGCTTTTAATCGGATTCATGAGGATGTTCTTTGCTGTTTTTGGATCTAGGGGTCTAGGTACCTTCTTCCATCTGTAGCTGTAGGACACAACATTCTAATTAGTTTCTGTCTGCTCTCAGGAGCCCAAACCAAAGCACATCTTGGTATTCCAGCACATTCCACTGTACTTAAAGAGTCCCGATGAAGAGAATGACTATTTTAACCTGCAAACAGAAGTCAGACATGTGCTACTGGACAAGTTCAAGAAGGCTGGTAAGAATACAAGACAGCACTTTTAATGTTTTTTTATACTCATGAATGGCCCTGGGTGACTCTACATCTATATTCCTGAATTTCTCACTTTAGTTTCATACATGTTGTCTGTTTAAACCCACATCTCTATATTTTTTGTAACATTTAGAAGTAATAAAATACATAAAAGTTCCCCCCGCGACCCCATGAGGGAATAAGCGGTATTGATAATGGATGGATGGATGGATGGATGGATAATGGATGGATGGATGGAAAATACATAAATCAGAGATTACTTGTGAAAGCCATCTCTCTCTCTCCTTGATCCTGAAATAGCAGCTGCGTTTTCTGCGGTGATGGATTTAGGCCACTATGAAGTGGTCTTAAGTTTCTTGTCTTAATGCTTCTTAGCTAATACTCCTGTTAAACCTGTTCATTTCAAGCATATCTAACCGAAGCACAGCTGGGATCCCAGCCGAAAGGATTAATATGCCATTATCCAGAAGTACAGGAGGAGTGCCTGGTACACATGCAACACACAACGTAATTGAATTAATTAATGCATTCACCTCTTATATGGAAAATAATCCCTCAATCAAAATCCGTTGTTGCGAGCTTATGTAAAATGATTTAAGGGTACCAGACAAGGAAACTCTCTCAAGGACGATAAGACTTTTAGAAGACACTGATTCAACTGAAACACGTGCACCTTGAGCCATCCACCCAGCATTTTGCCATTGATTGACAGGACCTCTCATTCGGACGTGCGCACTCTTTCTCAATCATCCATCAAGGTGACTGTCGGGAGATGGATTTAATTTCATTACCCATCCATTATTCCAGCATGTGTTGGCCCGTTTTGGTCCGATGACCCTTCTGTATCATAATAGATTGTTCCTCTGAGGCTGTACACTGGTTCAAGTCTCTAAGGGCGAACACACAAGCTTTGTAAAATATTTTTATACAAAGGGTGCTGTATATGTAACGTGCTGACTTCAAGTATCCTTTCTCATTCATGCTGTTTTTCACATATCCTTCGCAGGCAATTATGCCTGCTGACAACATTCAGAGACTTGCATGATCTGTATACAACAAATGTAGGTTGTTAGAAAAAAACAGATGACTATATAGATCATGGGCACATGCGATGTGGTAAAATCATGTTGAATACTGACATATATTTCAGTGTAATTGTAAGTTGAAAAATGGTACTTCCAAATATAGCCAGAAAATTGGTTTGATTACAGGAAATGATTGTGTCATCATGCTCCTGTACCATTTTTGCCCAATGCCTTTCAAATGCAATACAGCGATGCTAGGCTCTATCTCTCAAATGCATCTAGAATGTCTGCTTTACAGACTTTCTGGCCACAGGAAGCCTATATATTTAAGAATGACAGGCAAAGCCTTGCAAAAACTCAGTAATTTTCCAAAAAGAGCCTTTTCCCTCCCTCCGTTCCAATCAAGTTCTTAGATTTGAGGAGCCCGAGTACTTGGTATTAAAGATAAACCAAAGAATAACTTAATAATAGAATAATTAAGCAAAGAATATGCTAAGTGCAGTGATTTTCTTTTTCTTCATGGGAAAGGCACACAAATCCAGTAGACTCAAGACCATTGTGTGAGGAGAACTGATGTCCATATAGTCACGAATACTCGGCATAACAAAAGTAAAAGCCACTTCCAAGCTATTTTAAGCCACGAGGGGATCATTTTCATAGAGATGAAATATGTTGGGGTAATGAACATAGAAATCACTCAGGCAGCCTAGTCTTTGTAGCAAGTCCTACCTCTCTCCCTTCTCTGGTTGGCTGGTGTTCAATGCAAGGTCAGGGTGGCAGTTAGGTGGTTAAGGTATGAAAAAAAAAGTATTTGACATGATCGTTCTGACGCACAGTTGGGGGGGTATGTTTTTGTTTAGTTTGTTTTTTTATTTCTTGACAGACTGAACCAGAGTGCTTGCAAAAGACACTGAAATGGGCAAAAGTTCCTGGCGAAAACATTTTTACCCCCTGTGGGGCAGATAGCCGCTTTAGCTGTTTGAACACAAACAGTGAATACTAAATTTGGATGAGTTATGGTTAGTTTCTCTCATATTTTCTCTCTTCTCTCCTGATGTTCGCTAGAATTGCGCAGATGATGCTGAAATGTCTTTTTACCTAAATGTGGTTTTACCTGAGGGCATTTTTGTAAGAGACTGATGATTGTGAATCTGGTTAAGTATGGAATGTAGTCGCATCAGATATACTGTATGCATATGTCGGTTACTCTGGCACAAATGGCACATTTCTACTGATTCCGCAAGAACTCATTGGGGCTGAGGTTTTTCCACTCCATCCTCTCCACTCCCAAATTCTAAAGGTAGCCTCTAATAAACCCCTCTCTTTTTGGACAAGCTTTGTCATCTTGGAGCATAGAGTTAAGTCACCGACTTTGAAAATATGGGATTATCTCTGGTTGCAGAATCTAATCTTGATATCTCTGCATGGAGACGGCCATCACTGATGTCGAGCCTTTTTTTGTTTCCAGTGATGGAGATGCTGGCCCACACCTTCACGCTGCGTCCACCAAATCAGCTCTAGCCAGGCACTGTTGACATAGTGTTATTTGCTTCTTTTTTCACACTGCGTCATACAATTCAATCAGGAAATAACACAATGCTGCTAATCAGGCACCTGATTGTCACCACACGAGGTAGCAGAAACTTGATGTCAAAGCTAGCTGGTTTGCCATAGCAAAGACGATTTGGCAAGTTGTATTTGGCCAGAAACCTCACTAAATCCCTTAACTTAATTTTACGATTGATTTACCTTCTCCCTACTTAGCACCCAACCTACCTAATGTTTCTACATTTAACCATGACCAACCTTACTCATGACATGGTATGCCCAAACGGCAGTTTTGCATGTCTAAGCATCCATAGTGATATTTGTAGGAGCCCTAAAAAGACATCTACACAGAAATTTAACAGGCTCAAAACACCGAGAAAGTGCCCCGTAAGTGTTTAATCTCCAACCTAAAATCTGGTGGCACTATGAATCACAGAGGTCTCGGCTAAAAAGTTGAAGGCTTTAATCATGTAAATCGTTTTATCAAAGGAATAGCATGATTTCATTGTATAATCACAAGAAATACACACTTAGTCATTTTGAACGGTCAGAACCTTAACAGGTCATCTGCAGGGTTAAGAAAAAACAATATGACATGCTGTAATAAATTTCTAAATCATGAGCAAGATTTCCCTGCAAGGCATCCTTATAAGTGAACCTCCCAGGGGAGTAATTGATTGCTTTTCACAGGAGAATGGATGTGCGTAAGGAATTACAGATAGACAGGATAAGTTATTTATGGCACATAGTAAGAAAAAACAGTTTCAGGCTAAGCCTGTTGTTTGTCTCCTCGTCGGTGCAATGAGGGGTCATGTTTTCTGTCATCCCTGGAAAATGATTTCTCTCTCGGACCTGCGTCAGCCACGGTCTTATTTCTTTCTTGTCTCTGTGGTTAATCACGCATTATCTCCCCTTCCCCTGTTGGTCTCTGTTCACCGTTGCACTCCATGATCTGAAGCCTCCAGATGTGCTCTTGCACTCTGCTGATCATTACTGTCATTACTGCAAATGGCAGCGTCATTAAAGACTCATGTCTTATTTTTTGTCATACACACACAATTTATAAATATATGCTGTTATCTTGGATGCGCAAGTGGACACTGTTGACGGTCTGTCGTTGCAATTTTCATTCCAACAGGAGGTTGAGTTGTGCTTATAATCACTTGGTACTTATAAAAGAAAGGCTTCCATTCACAGGCAAGTGGACCCTCTGAAAAGGGGGCCTTAAAGAGCCCAGAGAAAATGTCACCTCTTTCATGTCAGAGGCTGCACTAGAGCCAGTATGACATACAGATTTCTATCATTCGTGTTTCAGCAAAGCCACTTTAGATCAAGAATAAATCTATGTGGCTGGAAGTGAGAATAAATTGTCCCACTTAACCCCTCGCGCACACACACTTCTTGCTCGTCCCTGTTTCTCAAAAGGTTTCAAGAACACGGAGAACCAGTTAAGCTCTGGCACATAAAACACGGCCGTCATATTTTTTCTTTCATTAAGCACAGCAGATGACAAGGAGAAGTTTCTGTGTTTGAGGAGCCGGTGCTCATATCATTTTTGCCCAGAAGGCAAATGTAACATTCCTGGCAGCTAAAGTATTACAAGTTTTATTGAGTAAAATTACTGCAAAGTTCCCAGTGATTTACTGTTTCTTTGAACCAATAAAACAACATTGTTCAAAAGCTGGTATATTTTGAAGTGAGAGGGGGTCGTTCTTCTTGGTTGGTTGCCTGAAAGTTTTCCTTCGAACAAAGCCAGCAAATCTGGCCAGTGTAAGGAGGTCATATAGAACAGCTTTCATTATTGTTAGTATGGTAGTTTTTACGCTATGGGGAGCATCCTTGACATAAAATCGCTGGATGTTGTATGAATGTTGTTGTTTTTTGGCTGTAACCACATGCCCGTAGCTCTGAGATTTTTCAATTTCATCTGTCTGGAATGTGGATGAGCATTTGTAAGGTCTGCAAACTCACATTTGAAGAATATGGTCCTACACTGACAAAGAAATGTGATGAATTGGTAGAGTCCTTCAATGCTGATTGGTATTCTTCTCCCTGCTAACTGGTAAGTGTCTATATGTTATCTGTGCGACGCAGCAGCGCATTGGAAAAGTTCAACACCACTTAGTCATCTTCTGCCTCATCAAAGGAAGCAGCTCCACCCTGCAGACTGTTGACTGCCTCCAAACTCATGTTAATGAAAATCATGGTGATGGCCCCCTCTTGGCTAGAGGAATGTGCCTTACCTTTTTTTTGTATAGTTTTTTTTTTTCAAATTTCATAAGCAATTGCCAACTCATTTGTTTAAAATTAAATTCAGGGTTTTATTATATGCTTTCTTCCCAAAGCCTGTTTTGAATTCAAGAGCGAGCACCCGAATGGAAAGAAAATGCCAAATATGTGCAAGCAATAAGTGAGTTTGAAACTAGCTGCTTTTCAAGTGTTACAACATCCACTAAGCAAGACAGCTTCCAAGAACAATTCCTTTTATTTCTTTTTTACTGTAATATAGAAGACCTTTAGTTGAGTACATCCAGCTTGTTGGCAGAAATCCCACAAAGCCCTGAAGGAAGTTGTTTGCTCCTATTATGGAAATGTATCTGTTGCCTTGTCACTGTCGTGTCCCTAATCAGAGCAAACAATGCTCTCTTTGTGTTTTCAGTGCCTGAGCACACATCAGCTAGCCTTTAGTTACTGTAAGTAGATTAAAAGATTGTTGGTTCCGAGCTTATAGAAAAACTCACATTCACATTAAAACATAGAGCAGCTTCTTGATACACCCAGATTCTTGTCAGAAATTATCGAAAACCCGAGGAGGCCTGATGCTACTTTCATAGTGGTGAGTGGAAAATCAGAAAGCCAAAGGGTGGCCTCGTCCTCTCACTTCCTCAGAGTTGGAGTATTCTAATTAGAACCTACCTTTTTGATCAACGTACCTAAGCTGCCCTTTTTAGCCTTTAAACCTTGTTTATGTGTTCAAAAGAAAAGATCCCAACAAGGGGGCAGCCAAGAAATTCCTTCGATTTTTCGGCTTTGCTAGCGACTGTGTAGTTGTACGTACACAAGGCAATTAGGAACAAGGATGAGCCACAAGCTCCCCTGCATAGCCCACCTGCCTATAACTCCTTTGCTTTTATTCTTCCCGGGTCTTTTGCTGCTGGTTGTTGTTATCAGAAAAGGTCAATGCTCAGTGAAGACATATTTATCACCAACTGAGGACTCAAATTTGAAAGGATGTTTGAGAAAAAGTCTATATGATGCCTCTGTTTTATGTGTTTCTTGTTCTCTTACCCCACCACATCTGAACATTTGGAGTTCTTGTCTCGCTGAGCAAGACATCCACAGGAAAAAGCTTTACAGGAAAAGCTTTTGTTTTCTTCTGTCTCAAGAGAAATTGGAGGGAAATATATCATAAAAAGAGTTTTCTTGCTCACTTGAATGTTGTGGTTTTTTGGTATGTGGAGCAGATGAATGGCACAAAATCGCAGAAAATCGCAGTGAAAGCACACGACTACAGGAAAGTATAGAAAAAGTCCAGTTAGTAAAATGCATTAATGGAATTAGTTTTTTAATAATATACACTAGCCCTCTAATTCAGGAGGAACTATCCTGATCTGTTCACACATACATTTTAAAGCACAAATAGCGTGTGAAGACTGGGCAAATGTTTATTAATGTGGATGCTGTGGGTATCCTTCTGCACAACTGTTTAGGGGAACTATATTTCAAATATTTAATATACACCAATGTTGTAATTCTAGACAGTACAGGTAGGCTGAAGTTCTGGAAGCTGGCTGCACCAGTGGATAATGGCTTCACGGTTGCTCACAACTTACCGGCCAATCTGCTTCCGAGAGTCTTCTGTCGGCCCAACTGGGCCCGTATGGAACACCAGCCGAATAGGTGCTCATAATTGTGACTGTTAGCAGCTGCCTAAAAAACACCTGGTGGAGTTGAGCTGACCTGTTCTGAGACGGTTCTGTTTGAGAACGCTCATTAGATGAATGGAGACTGGTCAAAGAACCATTTTAATATGCGGTTTGAAAAGGTCATGAGTGAGTCAAAGCTTACTCATAGGAGCATTGGAAGTTTAGGAAATTACAATCGAAGTAACTAAATGTTTGGACTGAGAATCAGGTCCTCTAATCCATTGTGTTTCTGAGACATCCTTATACATATTCTTGCCTTTGCTTGCATAGACAATTGGAGCTGAGCTGTCAGAGCTGTGATCTGCATGAAAAATGGAAATGCATCAAAGTGCCATGTGTCCTTGTGATGGAAAGCTAGATCGAATCGGTCCCAGTCTAGAACCCTTTTGGACTCCCTAACTCTTGCTGTTGTGTATGTGCACAATTACATTGCAGAAGCATCATAACATTACAGATGCATCCGATTATTTAGCCTGTTATTTTTTTCCATTGTTTTAATAATTTCCATTATTTGGTATGAATCGGTAAATGTTGGTTGTATGATGTTGTTTTTTTTGCATCTTTATGTTGGACATATTAACTCGACAAACATCACATTTCTTGCCATTAATAAATGCACAGTTTTTTTTTCTATCATTAGTATTTTCACACTTTTTGGATGATGACTTATGGCTCAGTCTGATTAATGTGGAGCCAGGGCATTTGATGTGGATGCCTCACCACACTCCATCATTTTTTGTTCCTCTCTCATACACATGGTCTAGCAACTACCATTTCATCATGAATTATTTCCCAGACCTGCACATTAGTGACAACTGCCGTTCAGTACCAGCACACACGTTGAATGTTAAAACCCACGCAGTCCATTCTTAAAGATGTTTCAATGGCTGCTTTGTTCAGAGTTACATTGGTTGGTGTGTGTGTTAAGAGGAGAAAAGAAGAGAAAGTCTGAGAGAACATGATTCTCTCAGACGTTTTTGCTCATTGGAGCTTGTTTAGTATCAAGAGAGAAGCTTGGTATGCAATTAGTGAATTCATGAAACAGTGACCAAAAGATGAAAGGCCAATTATGGTAAAGTGAGACGAAAAGATGGGGGAGGACAGATTAACGGAAGGATCAAAAACATCAAACCCAGAATTGATGTTTATGTTTTTGTTTGTTTCTTTTATTCCCTTATTTTGCGTCTCCCTTCAGTTTTTGCAATTTGCATTTAAACAGAATGAGTTGCTTTATAACATTCAAACAGATCCTCAAATTATGGATTATGTGGCTTTGATGATTGCGGCACATAAAAGGTGTAATATACACAGAAATACTGTGCATATTATAAGAGTCTCCGCTCTACTTCCTATGCATTTTTCTGCAACCCCTGACCAGAATTCAATTTGACTCTCGGTAATTTTCCTCCGTTTGCATTCAATATGTTTTCATCACGCCGCCTGCTTACTCTGGATATTTTCTGAGCGCTATAATACCCTCTCCCTCTACCCTCCTGCCTCCCTCTTCCCTACTCTCGCAACTTCTGTCTGTCAAAGCAAAGGCCAGTCTCCAAGCGGGAGTCTTTATCACACAGAAAAGCAAGGAATCCGATGCTGTTTCAGGGCTGACAGGTGAATGAGACTTCCACAAAGAGGCAAGATGTGGAGTTATCAGCATCGAGTGTGCATGTTTGCGAGCTCAGCTACTCAGCAAGAAAAGGGACAATAAAGAATATTGCAAAGCATTGCAAAAAGACGAAAATCTTGGGTAGAGTTGGACTTAAAGCAACTCCAGAAAAGTGTGTGGCCCTTAAAACTAAGTGCTTCTGGCCCGATAATGCACATTCTCAGCCCTGGAGCACCTGGCATCTAAGAGATCCCAACTGTCTAGTGCCAAACACAATTTTGCTTCATGATCCACAATAAATTCCAACAGCTAGATAACACTACGTTGAATAAATAAAAAAAAAAACGCCGTTTTCCTTCCCCAGATATTTGCTTTAGTTTTCTGTATCACCGCTTAAAGGGATAATATACACAATGTATCAACATAAGCATGTTAATCCATGTTATGTAATTTCAGTTGAAATCAGTTTAAAACATGAGCTCTAATCATTATCATGTGCCCTCATGTAGCAGATGAAGCCTAGGCATCACACTACAGTCATATTTCAGACTGTCTTGCAAATAATCCCAAAGAACCAGCATTTTTAGTAAAATCTTGCTAATTTAAGGTAAAAATCTTAGAAGTGGCAATGTTTTTCCTGTTTTTTTACCACACCTGGCACTGTTACATCCATTATATAGTATATTGTCAATTGTATTGTATTTGTTTGGTTTTCAAATATACCATAGTGTAAAAGGAATTGAGTCCTACCCCATTGTTATACTTTATTGCTTGCGATTTTTTGGTAGCTCATAAAAGTGTCTTTGTCAGCCTCTTTTGCGTAACAGTAAATTCACACGTGTGACCCTGCATAGTCATTAAACTGTTCTCTGCATGTCTGAATACTGTCCATGACTGTTTCCCAACCCCGGCCCACTGCGCCGCATGTTTTCCAGGTTTCCCTGCTCCAGCACAGCCATTTTAAGTAAATGGGACAGCTCTTCAGCAGGTTAAGCTTTGCAGAAGGCTGATGAAGACCCATTCAATTGAGTCTGGTACGCCGAAGTTAGGAAACGTGGAAGACAAGCGGAGCAGTGTGCCTTGAGGTTTGAGAAACACTGGTCTACGTAACCTGGTGGAGGTGGATGACATAATCCAATATGGCCACCTACAGAAATGACTCTGCAAAGACACTCACAGTAACAATGCACAGAGCTCGCTGTGTGGTATCTTGGAGTCACCGGTGGAACACAGCAGTGTTAGTGGGTCCACCAAGCTTTTAAGTTTTCATTGCAGAGGATTACTGCTACTGTGGGCACGTTCCGTGTTGCCTCTTTGTAGCTGAGGGTTAGCCCGTCATGAAATTGGCTGATGTAGTGTTTTAACAGAAAGAGTGCTTGCCAATTCAGGGCAGGACTTTTCAACCCGTGCGTTTGTAATGGAGGTACGTCTGGGCTCACAGCAGCTGCTGCGTCTGAAGGAGAGCATAAGGTTGTAAGCTGTTTCACACCAGCAACACAAGGGGCACTTAACCATACGAACATTTATTAAGTTAACCATATTTCATATTCAAGGGGACTTTCAGGGCCACAGGATTGATGCATTAGCGGCTTTCCTCACCCGTGTTGCATGTTGATTTGCATGGGCTGACTTTTGATGTGTAATCAAAAGAGTAAAGCGTGACTGTCATTTTCCCTTTGACCTTTATGACGGTTTTACACTAATTGGTGTGTTCCAAATGTTCTTTATTGAATGTACATAGTCATTAGTTCCTGCTTGTCAAACTGCGTTAACCCTGTGTTTCATCTACCTGGTGCCCTCTTGTTCATCCATCCATCTGTTTGTAAAGTCACAACTATTTGCTGCTCTCTTCGTTCCTTCCCAACCGCTTTCTTGTCCCTTAAATGTCCTGTTCAGAAAAAGAATGGAATATGAACTAAAATCAAATGAAATTCCTAATATATGGTCAGATGAAATCAGACATGGTCAAAACATGTCTGATTTCTTTATTCTGTTTTCCACGTAGAGAGAGAAGTTTTATTTCTTTGTCAGAATTTTCTCTCAGCTTCTGTGCCACACTGATGACTGCACAGTGAACAGCCGCTTAGTTTATCTTTGTGTTGAATTGGGCGATGGATGTCACGACTCCACCTTAACAAATCAAGATTAGTCTCCCCGTGCTTCATACTTAATACCCCTTGTTCAGCCACAGTTCAGAGAAAAAGAAACTGGAATCAAAATGTTTATTACACGTGAAATGTGGTCTTATCTCCATATAATGACATTTAAACTCAAACACTGTGAGAATAATCTCAAAGTGAACTGATGCGTTTATGTCTCTGTTTAAAAGGTATTTCACATATTAATTTAGAGGCATGTGGAATCTACTTTAGCAGGAAAAACATCTGTCAGGCGTTCTCCGTTCCCACTACAGGGCTTCGTCACAGATCTGTCATATACACATGGTGGTGGGGGGGCTCATTGAGGCTGCGTAGTGGTGTGTGGGAAGTGGTGACAGCACTCAGATGTACCGACACACATGTCCATATGCACACTTACCACCCCACATGCACTTTATTTGGTGTCATGACTAATCGTAGCGCATTCAGGAGTTTCACCGAAGTTTCAGAGACCGAGGGGGTCACACTCTCGCTTTATTTTCTCCTCATTCTTTTCTCATTATCAATCAACGGATTGATGCGTCTATCGCTTCTTTACCGTCACCTGCTCAGAATTTTCGTTTCACACCCCCGTTCTCATTTATATAGCTAGTTTGGGCTCTTTTTTTAATTTACAGGATCCGAGAAATTCTGCAGGAGGCTGTTTAGGATACTGGCGTGGACTGAATGCTACACACGCACACACTCATATATGCAGACTTAGTCAGACAGAATAATGAGTACAAAGAGGGCATATCTGACCCTTCAGCCCTCATTTGAAAACAAATTAAGGGCAAAAAATTTACCGCAACAAACATTTGCTGGTCCTACCTATTACAGTGGCAAGGTTACATGAAAGCTTATAATCCCTTACCCCACACACAAACACAAACTAATGCATGTGCAGCCCATAATATGATATCTTCGGGCCACCCGCGAGCTGCAGAGGGGTGGGCGCACACATTGCTCCCCCGGAGTTTGACTGGAAATTAATTTAGCCCGGTCACACACACATTGCAGGCTTAAATCATCATCAGTTTCGATCTACAGTGCATTAATAATTCAGTGGTCCAACGTGTGCAGCCGCCGTCCTCGCACAGCTCCTAATATTAATACAAATTTAGGTCGAATTTGTATTCTGGGGCAGTTTGATTACACCGAGTGGCACACTTGACAATTCAGAGCAATTTCGTGGTGCTGACATCGACGGCGTATCAGCAGTGGATACCGAAGAGCTTGTTCGGCGGGGATCTTCCTCGTCTTTTTTGTGCAGAATTCTGGAACTGACCCATGTTTCATTTCTCATTCGCAGACTGCAATTTAGCCTCTTTTGTCGCCAGTTTTCATTATTCTTAGCTGCGTGCCTCGCTCGGAGATGAGGCAGAGTGCAGCCAGACTTCCCCTCTGCGGGAACACTTGCGGTTAGAAATTAGAGCAGCTTGTGTTCGCTGCCAAAAGCCTGCAGACAACTCCTTTCAGAATTCCCTCACATCCACCTTTTTTAAATTCAGACATGTGGACGCTGGTGGTACACATCAGTAAATTAATGCACTCCCTTTACCTTGGCATTATTATGACTTCCTTTTATTGCACCCCATCAGCCTCCTCTTAGCCAAACCTGTTCCTAACCCTTTAAATTTACCCCCTCAAATGCAAATAAAACCTCAGGTTTTTTGCTCTTTTGAGTAAAAACTGGCCAAAACCCACAGCAGACTAGCCTGAGAGTCAAATTGGTTCTCCCTTCAAGGGGGAAAGGAATTTATAGGCACAGACAAACACTATGTGAGCGCACAAGAAACGACTCATTTTGTGCCACTCAGTCTAAGTAAAGCATGCTTGATGTGCCATTTTAAGTGTGATTACAAGATGTCTTTTCCGTGTGGCTGCACAGCCGAAACCATTCCGACACATCTCTGTTTTGGATGTTTGTAATTGAAATCAAATTGAAGCTTTTGGCCACCTGAATAAAACATGAGCTTGTCTAGTCCTTTCACTCGTTCCTTTTCATCTTTAGTCACTCTTCGTTTTTTTTCCTTTGCATCGTTATTTACTCCCCTTTTCTCTTTATTCCTGTTCTGATGAATCAACTTTTTAGCTTTACATGTCCATCTTCATGATTTGCAAGTTCTGATCAATATTTAACAGAACAAGGTCTAAAGGTGACCTTTTTGCAGTCAACTGTCTCTACTGATTGGTTGAAATCATGCCTACAAAGTCAAAGCTGAGTCGGCTTTTAACCTCCATCCCAGTTGATGCTTTCATTTGTTTAGTTTCCTCACCGATGCAGTAAGTTTAACACTCCCAACACATCTCTCCGCAGGCGTGAAAGCTGTCTTCTCCGGCCATTATCATCGAAACGCCGGCGGCTGCCACGGCGGCCTGGATATGGTCGTTAGCTCTGCCATAGGCTGCCAACTTGGCGAGGACACCCACGGCATGAGAGTCGTGGTGGTGACCGCCGACAGCATCACCCATCGCTACTACAGCCTGGAGCAGCTGAGAGCACAAGGCATGGACGAGGACCTCAGGAAACTCCTGCAGGGCTGAGAGCCCACATTCAGACTTCCTTAGACACCGCTGGGTATTCTGTAAATTGATTCGGTTTGATTTTACAACTTCTGAGCCTGTCTTCCCTGAAATTTCTTAAGAGTAGCGTTTTGAGTAAACTCATGACTGTTTGATATTTAAATCCTCCATACTGATAGTCTCCGGCTGACCAAAAGCTTCTAAGCCAATAGCAATGAGTTACAAAACTGAAATACAAATTCATATCCCAGCTGTACTTTATAAGTTCCACAGAATCCTAATAATGAAACCCACTTCCTACGACCTGAGACTGACTGTGTATGCTTTGTCGCACTAAAAGGATTAAACAGAACCTACCAGTTGTGGGTGTTAAAGTGTTAAAAACTATTTTAAACTTAAACTACTAAAACTATTTTGAAGTCTTTTGAAGCAACAACAGTCTTTTTGCATTCCTAGTTGCACATTTAGAATTAATTCTGTCCAGTCAAGATGTTTCCTGTTTATTTTAGAATTATGTTCAAATCAGCTGCAGGTACTTTCTTCAGGATAATTTTTGTTGAGTGGTTAAGATTTATAAAGAGACAGTAGCCCCTACAAGAGATTTTTCTAGGGTAATAGATGAGATCTGACAGATGTAGTGACAAGGTTTGGAGCATTTGGGGGAAAAAAATACCTCCCTTTTGTAAAAGTAATCTTTTATAGACTGTGAATGGTTCAAATGTCCCATTAATATATGAAGAGTCAGCTCTTTCTAATGCCTTGTTGGCTACCTTATGCAAACGTTTTGCTGTCGTATATTGTGAGGTTGTGTTTTATGCTTAATTATCAGACTGATCAGAGCATTTCACACTGATTTAAACTGATCATTTATCAAGCTTTAAAGGGGACCTGAGCCAGAAAGATTTATGGACCTTAAGATGTTCTTACAATTATTTTGTTCAACAGAAGCATTCTGGCTTCTGAAATTACAGATTTCTCTCCTCTCCATCCTTCTTTCTGGTTTTCATTCATAGTAACATCTTCGGTGCTGTCTCCATCACCCCCGTTGAGGTGAGATTGTTCCACTGAGGGCCATCATGCATCACTACTGTCTGTCATGATCTTTGACAGTAAAAGTGGTAGACAAGGAGTAAAAGTAAACGTATCCGTATAACCAAAAACAATCAATCTAATAAGCCCCTCCTATACCAGTAATAGCAGAGAGGCTTACTTTTAGTTTACTACTTCAGGTTTGAAAAAGAAACATCATTTTTTGCAAAGTCCTATTTAGCCAGACCTGAAGCGGCTTCACTACAGCAGACTATCAGCTATCAGGCCTATTTGGGAGCTTCGGAAATGGTTTTTAAAATGAACATTTCTGAAACAGAATGGCTTCCTCTGCGCAGCGTAAATGACTCCGCTCGATTACACTTTCCGCACACTGACTCTCACACTCATCCTGACCGACTGGGAACGGAAGAGGGTTGCCATGGCAACCCTTTAGCAACACATCTGTGTGTCTGTACCAAGAGAGACGAAAAGCATCGGGAAAAAGCGTGCACTCACCCGACGATGTATCCATCCATGGTCTAGTGGGCACTGTGTAGGTGATTTTTTTTGTTTCCACTCCGCCATCGCTGACCTCATTTCACTCTGACAGATTCTTCCTCTTTTCCAAAAAGTCAGCGTGTGATGGAGGGAGTGGGGGGGGTCTGAGGAATGGATAATGAGTGTGATGTGTGAAAGACAACTCAGTCCATCTCCTTCATTTCCTGTCTGGGAAGGAACCTTATGTCCTTATCTATTTTTATATCCTCATGGTAGCCGAGCCCAGCCACATCGTTTGTTATCTCTTGGGTGAGTGTGTGTGTGCATGCACGCGTGTGTGTTTGATTTTGCTTTAAAGGCCATTTGCTCTATGAATTTGAAGAAGATCATACACTTTGACTTGTTCTTGTTTTGCATTCTAATGAATAACCACACTGACACAGTGACGATGATGAGGGGTTGCGTTTTTCTAATAAATGTTGATTTTATCAAATAATTGCTTTGCAGTTCTTTGTTTTTTTGGTAACAGTTGTTTTTATGCATCTACAGTACAGGCATAATATTGGTTTTGTTTTTTTCTGCAAAAATTCGGCGGTCAGATCCTAGAACACTATTGATACTTAACTTAACTTAACTTGTGTCTTCTATCTTTTCTTAACCTGTTGCACATTATGTTCACAATGCGCCCGACCCCTTGACGTGTGGTAACCTGAAGTATTGTCAGTCAGTCTCTTTTTCTTGACCTGTGTTCAACACCTACAGAAGGAAACTTTTTAACGCCTGTGAAGGACCAAGCCAGTTTAGAATGAACACGGTAATGATTTTCAAGAAAAATGGGTAGATATTTTTCTAAATGAACAAAATTCCAGATAATAAGTAAAGTGCCCTTAAAAGAGGTCAAATGATTAACTAACTCAAGGCAAAAAATTAACGTTTAACGTAACAAAACCTTAAACTAATTGAACAAGCAAACAAACTGACCTTACACACAAGAAACTAAGAGGACTTAAATACTGGCTGATCTGACACACTGACGAAAAGCGAAGGGACCATATACACAAATTGAACAAAAATACTAAACACAGTTAGCTTAAGAATCAACTTAAATAACTAATTACTGACTAAATTAAAGCAAATCACTGAAAATTGGGATAGTCTCCAGTCCCCCATTTGGGAATAAGCGGCTCAGAAAATGGATGGAAGGACGGATGGATGTATTTATCCTGCATTGAAAGTCTATATGAAAACTCAAAATAAAAAAGTGTGCAGGGTTACCAGCTGTGGCTGCTGGTGTGGCCATCTCAATGCCTCTGGCTTACATTCAGTGAACAACATATCTTTTTTTTAACCCTTTAAGGTTTTGATTGATTTAGGCAAACCCTAAACCTGTGTGCTAAACCTATGTTTCTCCCTAAGCTGAGTCTTAACATAATTTTCATTTAATTTACCCTTTTCAGGTTTCAGGTGTTTTGCACAGTGACACCATTCTCCTTTGCCATGCTGTTGGTTTATAGCTGAAATGAGGTTTGGTTAAAATTATGTTTAGGCACTTTTATCCAATGAAACTTACAATGCAGATACAACATTACAGTTGGTATAAACCTGAAAATTACCGTCATAGTCTTTGGCCACAAGGATATGACAATAGTGGGACGTAAATCTAATTTTTTTTTGCATTAATCAGAGCTTATTGTCTCTGGTCACCTTTGGGAAGCCCAAGGACTGATTTAGACAGCAACAATGGTTCAATGTTGTCTTCCTATAGACAGGTTTTTCATTCGGTCCCTTTGACTGAAACATTGTACCCAAGCTCGGAAACCATGTGAATGAAGAGGTCCATAGAACTGTTCCCTTTTTGACAGAAACTATAAATCAGAGCCACCGCCATTTAAGTACCTCTGGTAGGCCTAAGTGTAAAATCGATTGTCTTAATCCATGACACCACAATGGACATGTAGAGTCAAAATGGCAAATGTTGCATATGCTATGGGGCTGCATGTCACATGACATTTCCGTCACATTCTACTTTGGGCTTGAAATACATTTTTGCGACAAATAAGGGAGGCTTTGAGTAGGATCTGTTACGAGCTGGCAATTGCCACATCTCATGGGATTCTAAATTTTTCATCAAAGCCACTTGATTAGTAGTGGTCGGTATAATAGCTGAAGCTGGGTTTTCCATTTTCCGGGGGGTGGGCGGGTTGCAGAGTATGATCTCATGTTACTTTTTTGGTCTCATTAAAGCTCCTCTGTTCTCAAGAAGCATTGCTTTTTGTTGCGCATTTAAGAGAAACCAGAGCTTACTTTGTTAGCATAGTGTTTCCAGATGGTAGAGAATTTCTGATATATCCATATCAAACATTTTTTTTAAGTTTGTTTAAACAAAAAAGGATCCATAGCTTTTTGCTTTGTGATGAATTTTGACCTACAATGGTTGCATCTTAAGATTTGTCCCTTGAGGGTTTCTTGTGGCAAACAGACACACGTTTTGGATAAATAAATCATGTTAAATACTTTTGAATTAGTGGATCTGCTCATAAATTTGTGACAGTCGCCAAGGGATTAACGCCATGTCAGCTGACTGCAATGCAGCTGCAGGTGAGTGAAGACAACATTGTTGAACAAACTGTTGTTACCAGACACCAGATAGATCATTTCACCCACAAGCAAGTGGTTGAAAAAAAACAGACGGCCAGGGGGGGGAAGAAATCTCTTCACGTGACAGCAGCTGACTGATATGAACAGCGACGTGGCCTTTGGTCTCTGCGCCTTTTCTGTTGCAGTTTAATCCAGTGTGACAGATGAAAGCAGGTTCCTGTTTATTGATCCTACGTGCCGCTGTGTCCCACCGCTCGCACTTGTAAACACACATGCACACACACAAAAGACACAAGCCTACTCCACAGCAATTTTTCCAGCAGCAACCAGGGTGTAAAATCCTCAACACTGATGTTTTTCCTTAAACAAGAGCGCACTTTCGAGTGCATGTGGAGGACTCGGATCATGGGTCATCTGCTTTTGAACACCCCTGAGAGCTTCGTGCGTAGACTTATGGCATGTGAGGGGGAGTTGAACATTTCAGAAGTGAGCAAACTAAATCACCAGAGACACAAAGAGGAGCTTATGTTCGCTTGGGTGTTTTGGCTCCTAATGGAAAGCTAGACAAAATTTGTTTCAGAGGAAGGCTGTGAGGTAAACGCCTATGAAGCGTGGCAGAATTCTTTCAAAGTTCATCAGAGTTTTTAAACTGAGACAGCTAAGACTCAAGTCCAAACTGCATTCTCCATGAATTTGAGACATGAAATTCACTTTTGATTCGTACATTCAAATTACGTGACAGCACATAGCCATATTAAAAATGATTGTACACACACACACACGAACATGCGCAGTGCACATATACAAGTCCAATGCTCAGTCAATTAATTTGAAGAAAACTCATCCCTGTCCATGCCAAAATTTCACAGGCTGTATCCATTACGGAGCTATGATTCTCCTCAATGTTTGGTTTTGTGGGCTTTACATAATCTTGACACAAAAAAAAACCAAGCTTAGAGTGTTTTACAGAGTTAATGGGGGATGCTTGTCTATTTTTGGTCATTCCTTATGGCTTCTTTACTTTCAAATAAAGCAACATTTGTAAGCTCTACATTACTTGAATAACTTGTTGCTCTTCTGCTGTAGGAGTATCGGCTGTTTCAGCTTAATGGTTGGAGATAGTGATATTTTTATTACCTCAATCAACTCTTCAATTGGCCGAGCTGTGTAGCGTTGCTCAGTCTCAGAAGGTTTTTCATTTCCAATATCTTTTCTTTTTTTTAGCAGTTGGCTGGTCTGAATTCACTTTATTTGGATTTTCGTTCTTTGATTGGACTGGATTATGGTTTAGTTCAAAATAAGCACGCTTGAATTGGACTTTGAGGCAAAGTCCGTTGTGAATCCAATTCAATTGTCGCTGACATTTTGCAAACCATGAAGATGCTGCAGATTTTACTTTAGAGTTCTTCAATTCACACTGTTAATGTAAAGCTAAAAATAATCCTTGCTACTGATCTGCCTTCTTCCTTATCATTAATGTCCAGGTGCCACCAGTGTAAAACGTGTCTCCCGAGGGTAAATTATGGCCTTGCGCCGTCTTACAGAGTGAGCCATCTGGGCAGCAGAGGAGCAGCAACAGGCCCATCTCTCCCCACGCCCTGCCCTCTGGGCCTGCAGCCAGTGACACAGACTGGGAGAGCTGGCAGGGATCGGCGCTCCTCCCTTGCTCGCAGAGATGAAACATGTTTTGATCATTCTAGCATCCAGCAGGGTCAGTAACCTGCATGATTCACCTTATTTAAATCTGCAGCCTGGTTGCAGCCCGTCTGACTGGTCACAGATGTATTCTGACTGTTGCATCAAATAATATGTCGGATTTTATTTATTTATTTTTTACATCGATTGCAAGCGTTTTTTCCACGATCACCAGATGATATGACATGTTTTATCTGCACATTGTTTCAGTGGCCAGAAAACGTGAGGTCTCTGCTGTTTTTCTGTGCTTTGAAATGTTTTTCCATATCTCTGTCACACCCAGATGTCACAGCAATTTGTCCTGGAATGAAAGCCTGGGGGACACATTGCTGTCTGAGCGGTGAAGCAACAATGATGGTAAACAAGCAAAAATATGTAAGAGAGATTAAACCCCCTCCGGCGAGGGTAACAGTGGCTGACAGAGGAGTACATGCATGTATTTACAGGGGGGAGCTGGGAGACACCAGAGGGTCGGAGACCAGAGGTGATAATAGAAATAAAATGCTAACTGTTTTCTTATTTTAACCAACCCCTACTTTCTTAATAGGATTCGACTAAATAGTTTTCCACTGAAATGTCCTCCTTCTATAAGTCCAAAAAGAAGACTGTAAAGAACTTTGATCCAGCATGAATGACATTTAACATGTGCCCTGCTGTTTGCTGTCGTGTCAGAGAGAGAGACATTGACATTTTTCCCACCTTTTAAAGATGCGGCTCTGTGGCCAGGCGTTGACGTAACAGCTATTAATGTAACCTCTACTCTATTTTCTCCATCAAACCTTTTGGCCAGAAGAGCTCAATACATTTTTCCCGCACTTGGATTCAGACACAGACTTCTTTCGCACAATGCTTTTGTAGAATCTCTAGATTTAATAGGAGCAACTCAATCAGAAAAAAAGACAGGCACTTGTCTCAGTCCAAGATATTCTCGCTCCCAGCTCATCACATTTTGTCTATAAGTATACCCCTTTAGTGTCATTTTCTGGTGCACAGAGCACCGCTGCTGCAATAGGAAAACATGTAACCATAATAAGTGGTTTATCAGACTCTCAAGTAGATTAAGGGAAGATAGGGGAAGTTGGGGAATAGATACCTCACCTCTACTCAAATTACTCAAGTCCAACTTTGTCTTTGCTGTTCCTCATTTCCTCTTTCTATTTTTTCCTATTGTATTTTGTTGCGGTTTGCGCTATGATATGTAACCATTCCACATGACTTACAATTATATAGGCCAGGATTTCCTTAGCTTTTTCTTACAGGATGATTGGGCAAGTGTTTTTTGGGGGCTGGTTATTGGGAGAGTTTGTGGCAGAACAAAGTCTGCGTGACGTTAAACAATCATCAGTTCTTTGTCAGAAATGCTTGTATAGTAACCCCACCATTAAAAAATATTTTAATTGTTTTTTTCCAGCTTGTGCTTGTCCTTTTCTCGCTTCGGTTAGAATAAACCATTTTCTGCATGACACCTTTTCACTCTCATGCCACATTTTTGACTGCCACCTAAAGTTAGTATGTCATAAAGTTTATAAATGCCAAATAATAATAAAAAAAGTAGCAACATTTCCTCGTGTCATGTACATATAAGCCCACACCTGACGTGGACATTCGCTAACAGTGACATCATGAGAAACTTTCCGTCTTCACTCTCTGTCCCATATGACATGTGTGCAACAACAGACATGAAACAGGAAGTGGGCCATATGTCTGCAACAGTCAGCAGTTAAATAAGTCCTTAACGCGCCCACACATGAAAAGATGCTGGAGAGTGTACACAGGCTCTTTTGGAGTGGGCCAAAAGTCAATTATGTGGAAAATCAGTTCATGTTTGGTCCAATGAACATAAAGGGAAACAATGGTATAGCGCCGTAACTGTTTCTATGCGCCTAAAAAGACAACTCATACTATTCAGCATCACTAACAGTGATGGATGTAGTGATCGTGTTTTGTCTTGTTTTTTTCTTCGTTCACTTAGTCAGATATGCAGCAGAAGGCTCTCCATGACATTTACCCACAATACTGTTCTTCACACCACCACCAACTGGACTCCCACTCTCAGTGAGTGAAGATGGAAGATTGTTTAAGCAGTTTGTTTGGATACAGAACACAACAACGAGCCACCTGCTGGCTAAAAATGGCTGAAAGCTGTGACCGGTGCGCAGGATGTGAATGAAGTCACAGAGAGGTGGTGTGGTGTGATCTATGAACAAGAGCAGCAGCACCCACCTGTCCACACAGCTCCCCACAAGTCTGTGTTTCATTGACAGTCATATTTGTGATCGCGATTGCTGTGTAACTGAAAAACATCTAGAGTGAACCTCAGTTCATTTTAACTAATGAACAACTGAAATCCAGAATATTGGGGCACTCTAAACTTAATATATATTGGCTCCTCAAAACTAACGCTTTACCCGTTGATGACCATTTTGTACAAACTGTCCCCATCTGATGTGCAAATGTAAGAAGCCCCCCTGCGATTTCTGTGATAACAATTCCACAGCTATATGTGGAGCACCTCCTAAAAAGCTACAAGAGTCATGACAAAAATGTTAGGATTTTTTACACGAGGCTCTATTTAAACATGCACATAGAGAGTAAGTTTCTAAAAAGAGCCAGTGTTCCAGAACAGTCGGGCCACTGCTTGAAGAATTCGTGCTGAAATTCCAATTTGCAATCAAACTAGAAATGCACAATTTGACCTCTGTTGATGCATTTGGGTCTCAGAAATTTTGGTAGAATGATACAATGTAGTTGCAATGCCCTGTACACTCATACTATACTATATAATCACAGTTAAACAATCTAGAAAGAAGTCTACTTCAAATATCCTTTCCATTTAAATTAGACATTTTCACATCTCGGTTTTTCCAAAACTTCACCACTTTTGATTGGCCCTGATGTTCCGCGCTTCGCTCCTTCATTACTTCTCCTGGTTTCTACTCGCAAATATTTTGTAATTGGACTATTCCCACATTACTGCCAACATCACACAATGCACACTGGTTGCAGAGGAACATGGAGATGACACAGCGAACCAGGTACAGGGACAAGTGATCTCGGAGGGTAGCACACAGAGAGTTTACGAGGAGGAATGACTGGCAACCAGCTCCTCGCATCCAGAGGGTCAATGAGTCTGAAGAAATACAGGTGTGTGTCCACACACCCTCAAGGTGTGAGCCCCAACCAGCAACAGTATTCCAGAACACTCTTCATTTCTTGGTGTCTGTACAATCAAGACTTCACTCCAACTTTGACAAATTCACGAGTAGTTATCTAAAACTAGCATCCTACAACATAAATCCATTAATGGCAGCCAAAGTATTGGCTGGTTAAACTAAAGGGCAGATAACTTGGAGCCACCATCTATCCCTAAGTCTTTATTCTGAGTTCATGACAGCCCAGTGGATGTTGGAGGGTAAATAAAAGGTTTTGCTTTCCCCACATCAGCCCACTGTTACCAGCACTGAACTTATAGGTCTGTTCCTAAAACTCTTGTTTTACCCGATGTTGTGCGGCCTCTTTTCTCAGTGAAGCAACACGTCCAACCGCCCTATAGGAAGCAATGCATTTATTTCTCAGAAAAGTAGTCTTGCTATCATCCCTGCTGTTTCATACTCAGATTCAAACTGCCCCGGTGATTGCTGAAGGTCATGTTTTGATTTGATCAATAGCACCACATTGTCTGCAAAGTACAGAGGTGCCTTTCAGAGGCTGTCGAAACATAGCTACACCCGCTCAACTGAACCTGGACAACGCATGCTGTCAATTTTCCAAACATAAAGAGGAGTCTATGCCAGAAATGTAGGCTCTGTTGTGACTTATGTCTAAGAAAATGAATAAATAATAGGAGCAATAACTTCAAAAATGCATCTGGGTAAAAGTTCTGTTTCGTCACTTTTAGTTTACATTCTTTTCTCTTCTATAATGTAAGCCATCATCACAGGAGTCACTGTCAGAAGTGTGCAAAAAGTTTTTTTTTTTTTCAAAATGCTGAAGCAGCATCAGAGCCAAATACTTTTCCCATAAGTTTGAGAGATCAGAGTTCCTGTAGGCTACTGCTAACCAACTTAAAGTTTCTTTTAGCCAGCAAAGCAGTTTGTAGTGTGGCATGAAGACCATTTCCCACTGTCATCACAACGCTCTCCCTTCACTGCTGCGTAGCATCAATAAGTGCCCTTAGGAACACGAGACTGTAGCATCTAAATAGAGGTGAACATGTCTCTAAACCCCGAAAGAAGAAAATACACACTGAGACTCTCATACAAACTCAATTGATCAAAACAAACCAATTTAACATGAAGGCTGTTTCTTACAGTATGTCCCTAAAGACTTTTAAGCAAAAGAAATTCTATTTAGGCTATTTATGGGCTTTGAAAGAGAAGGATTCATATCTTACAATAGAGACATAACATATCACACCAATTTTCTTCTGCAACATTTCAACTCAATTTGGTTGGAAAATGTTGTGACGTGTCATTCCAGGATGAGACTTCAGAAAAGAATGATATGTCAGATAGAGCAGAAATGCTTTTTCAAAAAACAAGGAGTACCTTATTAGAACTGCGCATCTTCGAGGAGCATTAGATGAAGACTTTTTTCATAGCTGACGATCGCATTTTCCTTTCACAGCAGGAGAGTCTGTGCTGAGGATTTAGTCTAACGGCTAGAAATACTGGTGAGGGGCCAGTGATAGCTAGGGTGCAGACATAACATGAAAAGACACACTGTGGAAATCGCTGCTCTTACTGCATGTGGAAAATAGTAAATGAGCCCCCCTGGTGACTGTTTTTGTGGTAACATTAGCATCAAATGTACTAAGGCAGAGCCTAATTATTATCTAATGAATGGAAGCAGGAAATAATAGGAAGCTGTCGTTTTCACTATAAGGTGCGCTTTCTGAGAATAAATCCTCTTGAGGATTAAGAACTACATTCATACATTAGTTGGTTTTCAACTGCACTTTTTCCAATTCTTAGAGGGTGAGAATGAGACAAGTAAAATGTAAGCTCAAAGATTTTTTTAAACAACAACCTAAAAAAATGACTGTGAACCAAAAGGTTTATTCTGGTGGATTTAGTTAGTTTCAAAGAAGACTTAATACACATTCAGTACAACAGAAACAACCTTGTGAATCAATTGCTGACGTTAACTGATCAGAGTTTTCCTCGATATAACATATCCCCATGTGGAGTTCTCTTCCTTTACCTACAGTAGATGTCCACTTCAGCTGTTGTTTGTTTCTGAAAAGCAGGACCACTCCTTCCACCAACGTAGCCCCCAAAAATGTTGCTTTTTAATGCCATTTTCTGGTAATTATGGTACACTATTATACCTTGGTTTGTCTTCCTCAAACCCAGTAAGAAAATGTTTCTGATTTAGTTTTTTCCTGATTTAAAAAAAGATTAACACACTGAGACAAATATGGACACCCAGAATATGCTGTATCTGTATGCTATAGATGCTTGACATTAAATGAGAGACTTTTAAGCTTCCACATGAGTTTATTTGAGCCAAACATTTATAGTTTTACACTAGAATGCCCATTTACACTGATTTCCATCTGGATTTTATGGATCCTTTTGTACACAATTCATACATTTATGTGTAAAATAGCATTTTAAAACAGTATTTAGTGACTGCTAGTCCAGCTACAGAAAATGTGAAATTTTCAATGCAATGGATCAACTCATCAAGGCAGAAATTTGGGGCAGGCAAAAAGTGGCATAAATGTTGGGAGGAATGGCCCACATCATCCCATTTAACAATATGGTTTAAACAGCATACCCAAGTTAAAAACCCTCCATGGTTGAGTAAGACTAAAACAGAATGGATTGGGCAGCTGTTGGGTGTCAGTGAATAGGGCTAATTTTACATGATAACATTCTGGTAGCTAAATGGCTGCACAGTGGTAAGCACTGTCACCTAACAGCATGAGGGGTCCCCAGTTTGATTCCCCTCGGGCCTGCGGAGTGTGGAGTTTGCATGTTCTCTCCGTGTATAAGTGTGTTCTCTCTGTGTACTCCAGCTTCCCTCCAACAGTCCAAAAACATGCTTGTCTTTGTGTGTCCCTGTAATGCACTTGTCATCCATCGATTGTACGCAACCCCTCTCACCCAATGACATCTGAGATAGGCTCCAGCCCCCATAATAAGTTATCAGAATCAGAAATCGCTTCAATGACCAAATGTACAGAGTACACAGGAATTTGACCTGGTATCCCAGCGCAACAGGACAGTTTAAAATACAATTAATCGATGGATTTGACAAAATAGAGAACTGTACAAGTAAGATTGAATATTTTTAAATATCTAATCTGAAAGATGGAACCACAGCTCTCAAAGTTACCTTACAAACCCAGATAATGCAGTTCTGGACAGAGTTACTCATGCATGTATATATTCTGTAAGATTCAAACAGCCTGAGGCCCTTTTGCGCTCACTCTGCAGTTCCCATCCCTGGCTATGACCCGGAAACAACAGAAAATCCAGGTAAACAAAAGCTTCTAACAACAGAGAATATATGTGTGGGATTTAGTGTAGCTTTTTTTTTTTTAAATAAGAAAGAGTACAGGACTTACAACACTGTTTGACATGGTACAAAAATGCCCAAAACTTTATCATCTGAGGACTGTTTTGGTGTGAAAGCTCAACCTCTAGAGGATGAATATTAGCAAGGCCAAATTCTCACTTTGTGCTGCAGCATTCAACACACATGGACTGCAGTGCAATAGAAAATCAGACTCAACCTTGCATGTCAATTGTTGATTATGATGTTTAAAAGAGCAGCATTCTGTTGTTCCTTTGGTAGCTTCTATTTGGTAGCTGTATTTTTTTTATGCTGACTGTTAAAATGCACTTCTTTACATTTTCTTCCCGTAATGGTCTTTGTTTACCTCATTGTATTCCTAAAATAAATTATTTTTGCATGCACACACATCAGAAACAAATTGAATGCTTCTGAAAAAAATATCATTCTAAATATGTCAGCTGTCTTAATTGAAGAAACGTTGTCTTTACTCCTATCCTCCCAATCGTGTAGAGACAAACAAACATGGTTGATTCATTAAAATGGAGCCTCCAGATTCCCCTCTTAGTGTTTGTGGTGTTTATGACCGTGACTGCATGCCTTTAACATGTTGACATTGAAATGAAATCCATCCTTGTAATTACCACCACCATCGGCAAATATAGAGGCAGAGTGATTAAAACAGCGAAATCCCATCAAACATGCTTCTTATGACAGTGAGCATTCACTGATGAGGTGGTGGCTTCACATATAACATATAACATTGAAACAATTATCCTGTTTGGTACTATCAAATACACAAACGGTCCGAATGGACGATGACATGGGCACATATGCAGCAGACAGAAAAATACCTGCACAGTCATATGCACTTATGGACTACACCCCAAAACAATAACTGCTGAACCAGTCATCTTGTGCAAAGCAGGATATTTTTGGCTTTCATCCTTTCCTTAATTAGATTAAATTTCATAATGTTATGTTGGTGTTTGGATTAAAAAGAATTATGGTGAAATGTTAATATTTGAAATCTTCCTTTGCCTTTGATTTGACACATCAGGCATTTTACAGCTATGCAGCTCTCATGAGAACTGTGTATTTCCTTGTGTTTGTTTGTATTGACAAGAGGGTCTTTGTGTCTCAAGTATGTTTTTGACTAAACCTCCATGTTATGCCAATCCTGCTCATACACTAAGACCTTGCATTACTGTCCACTGCAGCTATCCTTCCCATCACAGTTCATAGTGCTTGACTCTTCAATAGTTAGTCTTACCGATCAAATATCAAGTCTGTAAACATACTGATGTTTGGGATCAGACCCCCGAAGTCTTACCTTTGAATGCCATGCAATCATCAAAGTTCCAGTCCTTAAGGTACCCCTTGTAGATGAGGGTTCTGTGAGAAGGAATGTCCTATAGGACAGAACAAATGGAAGAAAAACCCACCCTAGTCTCCTCAAATTGCTGGATAATTGGGCTCTGTCAATTTAATATTATGAGGGTATTTGAACCACACCTTTTTCTGTCCTTTCACCTTTAAAAGAAGCCATGGTCATAACTTAGAAAAAGGGTTTATTCTGTCTTTGAATCATGCTCTTAAGTGGAAATAGAAATTAGCAGGAGATCAACAGGTGGATTATCTGACTGGAGATTTGACCAACTAAATTGAAAATTAGGGGGACAAATTATAGTGTTTCCTGACATAAGTACAGAAGTTTGTTAGTGTTGTCCTCAGCTCCTCCAATATCAGGCTACAGCTAAAGTGGATTATGATAACACCTTTTTTAAAGTTTTAAAAACAGCATGAGCCCTCCTGAACTCCACACAAAATTATTTTCCCTAGGATGTTGCCATTAGTTAGCAGCCCTCAGGCTGCACAGATCTCCATAACAGTTACATGGCTACCTCTTCCCCCCTCTAATGGCCCATGAGGTGCAGGTCTGGGGACGTCAGGTCAATCATAGGCTTCAGGGTTGGTCAGGATTACAGTGTACTGCACTGTAGTCACACTATTGCAACAATCTGTACTGGGCTAAAAAAGTTTGAAGTTTAAAAAAAACTTTCCATGAACAAAGAATTTGATGTCTTCAGGGTCACCATTTCTTTAACTTATTAACGACCATATGCAAGAAAGTATTTTTTAAAGGTAGCACTGGGAAAAAAGGTTGGTTAAAAACAAAACTTAAAAGAGAGGCTAATGTTTAAGTTAAGTTATTCCCTCCTTGAGAGTTCCTTGCCTAAAAGTTTTAATACTTCTGTGACTTGGGGAATAATCAAAAGGATACCATCTGTAGATCTGAAAGATTAATAGCTATTCTGTCTTTATGCATGCTACTGCTTGCTCGAATCAATCAGTAAAATCTGTTAAAGCCGAACTTATCTCCCCTGTCAACATCCAAATATCCAGGCTGCCAGCCTGGAAATCTTACGTGCCTTTTTGATAAACCTTACACTTTGGACAGCTCTCCTGAAATTACAAGGAAGAAAAATTAGTTAATGTGGCTCTTGGTCACTCCTTCATGTCTTGTTGTTGTCCTTTTTTTTTTTACTAGTTCCCAAACCCATTTCTAATTCTTATCATTTTCTTAAATGCTTGATTCTTCCCCTCTTTATCAGCATCCACGGTCACAGAGATTTGCCAAAGTGGATGTGACGGTAAGCGAGCTTTCTTCATGCCTCTTATGCAAGCCACATTTGTGCTTCAGTGGAGTTTTCTTCAATAATTTCTGCTTCCTTTGCCTACTGCGCTTGATCATGTGAGAGTGCTTTCTCTTCTTTACTATATGCATCTAGTCCCTTGTTTTTCTCGGTGATAATGTATGCAAATTGCAGACCTGGAAACGTCTTTTTTGTTGTCAGTGCCCAGCGATACATATAAACAAAGAAATTTCTTTCGTGTGTGTCACTATGGCTTTGCATTACTGAAGCTGTTTGACTTGTGCTGCTTGACCCAGCTCTGAGAGCCACAATCTGCATCTCAGAGCAGTGAAGCTGTTCTGTAACAATCCCAATTAGAGAGAGTTCACCTGCACTATTTAAGAGAACCTTTATCTTTATTCACATTTCGCAAAGGCATGGGGGTGACCAAGAATTAAGACAAACAGAAAAGTTCCTTTTGTTGTGACTGTAGCAACCATCTATTCTGCTACTTTGTTTTTATTTTCACCAAGAGTCATTTGGACTCACTGTAGATATTTAATTCATGACATCTCTTTGTGCTGAAAGGCTTTCAGGTAATCATCTTTGTCACAGGTTGACCCTGAGTTTTTGTTCAAACTGATGTGCAGACTAAGAGTTTTTCTCGTAGAGCTTAAAATATGGAGGAATGCAGCGTGCAATATGATGTTCTTTGGAAATTAAGTTATTGCTTTACTGTAAGAGGAACGGTGTGAGGTTGCATATGTTAGCATGGCTGAACAAAATGAATGAAAACTACTCTGCATCCACTCTGAATCCAACTAGCCTCCATCTTTGTAATGGAAACTAAGCCCCATCCTATCACCATTAATGCTCAACATAACCTAAAGGGATAAAGCGGTGGAGCAGGTTGAAAAAATTCCCTTTTAGTGGGAAAAAGTAGACATTTTCATCCAGTTTGAAAGTACTTGTTTTTAGATTTGTTTGATTTGATTTTCTTATTTTCAGCTACATGAAAAACCAAAACTGAGTTTTTTTATGTATTTTATGAACAGATTAAATTTTATTAAAAGGAGTTAGGCAGAGAGACAAAAGCTGGATCTTGAAAAGATCCTCAGAAAGTCAGGGACCTGCAAGACTGAGGAATGTGGCTGGTATGGGTTTTATTATTTAATAGTGGGCTTGAGCTTAACCTTTTGGGAGTGAGGAATTTAAAAATCAGCACCTAAACCTGCTTCCAGAATGTAGAAAATCCATTCTTCAGTCAAAGGCACAAAAGAAGCCCCCAATCTTTTCTTTTTTCTTTTGCAGGATCACATTTAATTAGGTCTAATTAGTTCACTGTCTTATAATTCAGCAGAGATCTCAAACGTTTTTTGGTGGGTTTTTTGGTTTTTGTTTGTAATCACATTGAGGTTTTGTAATTCAGTTACCAAAAACGTGATGTTACCATATTCATGAAATAGGGAGTGTGTCTTAACCTTCGGAGGCGTTGAGTTTGGCCCTTAGAGTCACAGTTGGCCCTCAGCCTTATACATACAACAAAACCCTGCTGTTTCCTCCTTTTCCTAATGAGGGCTGGAGGGATGTATTAGGCCTTTAACTATTTTCTTTTCTATTTGTCTGAGTCTCTCTCTTCCCTCCTACACTGCAGTCAAGCAAGCAGTGTTAAATATCTCATCTTATTTTTTTCCTCCAGGCTGCCATCAATTTCAAGCTGTTCCCCTCTCATTTACAGTGCTGCTATACCAACCGTGATATCAGGATGTGCATTAGTTACCAAACGTGTGATTTTACTTCTCTGTCTTGGTGCAAAAATTAGCACATTTGTAGTTTTAATCCCAAAATCTGACAGGGATCTAACAGGTATAGAAATGTATTTATAGGATCAGTGACATATACCTTGAAACTGAATATCCAAATCAGTTGTGTTGGATTTGTCGTCCTTTTGCTGTCCCAGTAGCCTGTTTCATGTTTGCGTACTGACATGAAGCTGCTGCTTGTGTCTAAAAGGAGGTTGGACAGAAATTAATCTTTTAAAACACTGATCACCCCAAAGGTGCAGGAGTTTGGAAAACAAAGTGTTCCACTGCTCTCTAGAGGCTTGTTTGGGGTAATACACTATTTTAATCCAGAGCAAATTTGCCATATATCAAGTGTTCACTGTGTGTTCAAAACAAGTATTGTATTGTTTATCGTGGATAAATTATTAGTGTCTACATAAGGCTTTTTCAGAAGATTAATAAGCCTTTCTCTTCATGACCCTTTTCTTTGTTTCTTTTAATTGCTCTTTCTCCCTTTCATTTAATTGTTCGTGACAAATCTTCAAGTCAGCTTGACATTTTTCAGTTTTCCTACCTAATGCTTATGCAAGGATTCCAGATGTATTAAGATGTTACAAATAGTTGTTCCCCATGCTGTAGCCTAAATCATGACTCGCGTTTTCTGACAGAGAACCAGCCTGAAGCAGCAGCATTTAGTCCTTTTTGTATGTTTGCAAGGCATAATGGGTTCATCAGATCTAACACTCCTGTGTGGCATTGAATTCAGTCGTAACAGGATGGAGCTGAATCAAGTTTATCACATAATGCTAACACAGTTACCCGTGTTTTTCTAGTTGTTTTTGCTGATGAACAAACTTAAAATAGGAGGGCATGCAAAACACAAATTATTAAACAACACTAAGGGTTTAAAAAATAGCATTGTTGTTCATATTGTCAGCCTGATTGCAAGACTATATCAAAGTCAAAGTCAGAGTCAGCTATAATGTCAATTAAGCCATACATGCACAGACATAAGAGTAATTCAGTAATTGAATAGACGTGACTAACGGTCTCCTGGGCAACACAGAATTAGCAACAGTAAAAGAAACTGAGTAATAAAGTCTTCTATTCTTTGGTAAACAGTATAGTGAACTATAGCCTACGATAAAAAAAAACGTATCCCATAAGAAAAAATAAATTCTATCCTTGCACTGATTTAATTAATTAATTAGGGAAAACTGAATTAAATATGAGTTTTAATTAACACTTAGTTAACATCTGCAACAGTGTTTCATCCCTCATTTATTCAAATTCAGGATATCAAAATAAATTATGTTTCCTGTCAGATTCAGAGGGCACGGTGTGAACACACTTTTGCACATGCACACACATTTTTATGTCATTTCAAGGGTAAGTACTGTGTAAACTTTGTTTCAAAGGACAGAGGAACAACGTCAGAAGGATGGACGGAATAAAGGAAGACTCGTGTTTTCTCCTCCGTAATGTTGTACAAAGAGAAAACATCACCTTAAAAAAGGACAAAGAAAAAAAGACGGATATGAAAATCTAATTGAAGCCTGACATCTCACAGCTATGATGAGTCACGCGCAATGTGCCTGTCTGAGTGTGAGTGTTGTTGTGTTTGGAAGTGCTGATGGGCTCAACTTCATCCTGCTACTTTGCTGTCATTTACTGCCATAGACCCACTTTGATCCCCTCAGCCTCTTCTCTTGTGACAGAGCAGTGTGGGCAGAAACAAAAGACTTTCCCAAAGCTCAGCTGGCCAGCATTATAATGAAAGCACATTACAGTGCTGGTTGTGTTGGTGGATTGCATAAACAGCCAACCTAATAACTCAGAAATGTAGCAGGAAAAACCTCTATTTGTGTTGCAATGATATGTTATGATGTTATTCAAAATCGAACATTGAAACGGATATTTATGTATACATTTAGCTAAGTTATTCTTTCAAGTTTAGTACAATGTTTTAATAATAGTATGCAACACTATATCAGCCGGGTTCAGACATTCACGATGAACATGTTGACCTCAGAGGATTTTGTGTTGTCTCTTTAAAAACGTGCATCAGTTTTGGTGGGTAAATGTTGGCAACTTCTTATTGACCCTAAGGTTATGCCCTCGAATCAAGAAATTCCCTTTAAATGTGCTTGAAACGTACATTTTAAAGACAAGATAAACCTGCGGTAACCTTCCCTGCCACTTGATGACGCTGTTTGGGTTAAACGTTATCGCTGCGTCACGTGGGTTTTCTCACAGGAAGTGAGCAGTTTCAAAACACTGTTTCAGAAATGGGCAGCTATTGTTGTTGTGGCAGTCTAGAGTGACTTATGTCACTTTTAGCTGACGGAAAGCGCTGATAGTTATAACCGGATCTTCCACTGAAGCGTATTAAGGACGGCTTCTCATAAGTGTACGACATGGCGAGACCCCTGCTCGAGTTTGAGACTGAGATGTTCCTGAGCCTTTTCGGCTGTGATGGCTTGCTTGTGGTTGCTGAGGGGATGGGAATAGACCGAATCCTGCTGCAGTTCATGCGGGTCTACTCGGAGAAGGGCAGCCTGGTCCTTCTAATTAACACAACCACACCTGAACAGGTAACTGTATCATAGCTCAGCTAGCTACGTAACAGCACACAGACAGGGAAGAAGGTCACTATATAAAGCCAAACGGCAACTCGCTCCCATGTTTGTCGCATTAATTCAGTGTATTAATTTTTTTTAAGGCGGCTTTTCAATTCTTTCTTCGTAGGAGTATTTTACAGAGCTGTTGCGGGTTGAGGGAGTGACCCACCTGCCCAGGACGGTGACAAGCGATGTCCAGAGCGCGGAGCGTTACAATGTTTACACCGAGGGAGGGGTGTTGTTCGTCACCAGTAGAATTTTGGTGGTTGACTTCCTAACTGATCGAATCCCTGCGCATCTTATCTCAGGTGAGACACTGATACACTCCTGTATTCATATGTTATGGCTGGATATATAGAAATGTATGATCAGTTCTATCAAATCTGACACGTTGAAACGGGCTCAATTATATCTTCAGTTTTATTTATAAGAGAATGTATGAAAAGGTGTGTCCCCTCAAAGTCCAGACCTCAACCTCATTTAAATGCTACAGTTGGACTTAAAACAATGTGTGTGTTGAGATTATTTTAGGTTTGGGACTTTGTAACAAAAAAAGAAACACTACTGCATGCCAGCCAAGGAGCAATCACCTCTCTTAGGATAAAAAAGAAGGCTATATCTCAGTTTTCTTCATAACTGAAGTCAGGCTGATGCCTCATACGTAACAAACCTTACTAATGTAAAACAAGTGTAGCAAGAAGAACTTGGTGTAGACTTACATATGTTAAGAGCAAAGGAACATAAAGTGGTGTAACCATGCAATATCGTGTAGCTTCAATACCTGCAGTTGTTCAAATTTCAACTTGTAAAAGGCACCATGCAAACTCACCTCAGTGAGAGAAAAGAAATGTCTCAATAGGAAACTGTCCTGTTAAAAAAAATCTGAAATCCTTCCTATTTGAGATTAAGTCATGAATAAAACTACTTATTTAAGATAGGGCTGTTAAAAGAGGTCGTTTGAGCTAAAGAACTAACTAATAGCTGTATTTGCATTCATATTTTGTTCTTATATAAAAACGTGTTATATGCTGTGGGTTGCTGTTGATCTGAGGTTGAATTAGGCTAATTTTAAGAGAATCATAGGATGGCTTTGATGATCTCCCAATGCATTTAAAACAGAGGTCAAGGAGGAAGTGCTGTCTTTTCACATGATTTTGAGTGATTTTTAAATTTTTAACATATTCATCCAACCCTCAGTGTTTGTCTGCTTGTTGGGGTGTGGAGCTAAAATAATCCCAACAGGTGGATTTATCCTTATGTTACTAATGTGTTTTTCTGTCTTTGTGATGATTGCTGCATAGGGATACTAGTGTATCGAGCTCATAAAATCATTGAGTCGTGCCAGGAGGCCTTCATCCTCCGTCTGTTCAGGCAGAAGAACAAGACTGGCTTCATTAAGGCTTTCACTGACAAGGCCACAGCCTTCTCTTCTGGCTTTTGCCAAGTAGAGCGAGTGATGAGAAACTTGTTTGTCAAAAAGCTCTACCTGTGGCCCAGGTAAAAAGAAATAAAAAAGCACACACTGTATTGCATTAACATGAAAAGTCAAAGCCTGCCTCATCTCTTGTCTCTTTTTTTCCCTTTATTTCAACAGGTTCCAAGCGTCAGTGAACACAGGACTGGACAGGCATAAGCCCGAAGTGGTGGAGCTTCATGTGTCGCTAACTCCAGCTATGAGGGCCATCCAGAGCTCCATCCTGGACATTATGAGCGCCTGTCTGAAGGAGCTGAAACGCTACAATCCTGCCCTGGAAGCCGAGGATCTGTCATTGGAAAACACTTTAGGAAATGCATTTGAAAAGGTCTAACCATCAAAAAGTTTCCCGAATGTGCTTTTACACATTGTGCCTCAATGCTATTTGTAAATTCAACAAATTAAACCAAAAAATGTCACAACGATTGCACCAATAATATACCCTAGTATTATAGCCTAATGGTGACTTATAATTGATTGCCTCTTTAAGGATTCGTTCTCTCTTCATACTATCCAGACTATCCGACACTACCTGGACCCCCTGTGGCATCAGTTAGGAGCAAAAACAAAAGCCCTGGTTCAGGACCTGAAGGTGCTCAGGGTTCTCCTCCTCTACCTCACCCAATATGACTGCGTCACCTTCCTGAATCTGCTCGAGTCGCTTCGCTCTAGCCAAAAGAACTTTGGCTCCAATTCAGGTGAATTGAATGCATATAACTAATCCTTATTTCTGATTGGAGCCATTCCAAGGAACATAGTACACCCTTTAAAAATTTGAACTAATTCCGTTTGTCTCTGTCTGATTTTATCCATAAGGCTGGCTTTTCTTGGACTCGAGTACCTCCATGTTTGTAAATGCCAGAAGCAGAGTGTACAGGATTCCTGAGAGCAAAAAGAAACTCAGAGTTGGAGCAGAGGCAGAAAAAAAGAAGCCGTCCTCTGCCCTGGGTAATGGAAAAAGATGTTATCAGAGATCTGCTCATTGGTCAGAGTGGATATCCACTGCTTGTGGGTACTCATTTGGAAATAACTAAACTCTCTCTGTGGTTGTGTGTGTGTTTGTGGGTTTTAAGAATTGAAGCGAGAGCTGGTGCTGGAGAAGAGCCCAAAGTGGGAGGCCCTGACGGAGGTGCTGGAGGAGATTGAGAGAGAGAACGAGAGCTCTAAGCATGAACCAGGTCAAATCTCAAAACCTTTAAATGGGCTGTCATGCCAGCAGTGTATTTCAATTTAAGAATGATTTTTTATGATTTTTAAAAATCTTAGATCTGGATGTTGTGCATGCCATCTCTTTCCTGTGGCTTCCGATTTAATTTTGCTTCCAGTTACCATCACAAAATGCAGCCTGGATAGGTTTATTTCCAAATGATGGAAGCTCCAGGTTTATTTAGCCACCATCCGACCCAATAAAGAGAATAAGCTGACATCAGTACGTGTTCAAGACTCAGCAACATCACGTTCAGCGAAAAATTTAGCCAGCTGCCTAACTCAGAACACTAAGTGATGCGATATATCTGTCTATATTTTTGTCATCTTAGTCCAGTTCAAATGTGGATTTAAGCATGTTGTTAAAGGACAGCATCTTAAAATAGTAAATGCTGAATTGATTTTTCTTTTTTTAAATAGCTACAATGGTCTATCATTCTGCAACTTTTCATGGTTGAAAAAGTAAGAAATGGAAAGCCACTTTTGTACAGAAAACATCCTCCCGTGCAGTCACTGAGTAATTGTGGAAATCTTGTAAACATCCAAGGACAGCACTTTGTTTTCAAAGCTTTCACTGCATAAAAAGAGATCGGTCATGGAAAAGCTTGGTATAAATCAGGTTAACAGAAAAATGCTCTTAGGAGTACCAACAGATATTTTAACTGTCATATACCCATTAGGATTGGAATACAACTTTTTGTGTGGACAAAAGTGACTTTAGCAGCATGCAGATGTGTCATGTGTGATGCTGATTCACCAAGTGTGAGCAAGGTGTGTTTTAGTCGTAATGTGCAACCTCACCTCTGTAGGTAGTGTACTGATCTGTGCGAGTGATGACCGGACCTGCGCCCAGCTCCAGCAGTACATAAGGAACGGCTCTGATTGTCTCCTCAATCGACTTTATGCCCGCACCATCGGAAAACGTGACTCCCCCGCAGCTCCCGCCTTTGAGCTGCACTCGCACAAAAAGGGGAAAGGTTGGGTCAAAAGGGGAGCCAAGGGAAAGGAGCCTGTTCAGACAAAAAAAACAAAGTCTGGCAAAAGCAAAAGACCGTCTCTGACCCTTACCCAGATGGTTGGGAAAGAGGAAATTGGTGAGGCAGGAGTTATGGGCAGCAGTGGAGATGAGGACGATCTGATGGAGGGAGACGAAAGCGAGGAAGAGCAGTTGAAGTTAGACCTGTCCTCAGACTCTTATTACGGTGTCCTGAAGGAGCCACTGACCGTCATCCACCCTCTGAAAGGCTGCACCGACCCCCACAGCCTGACCCGAGTGCTTCACGAGGTGGAGCCTAGCTTTGTGGTGCTGTACGATGCTGAGCTGAGTTTTGTACGCCAGTTGGAGATCTACAAAGCTAACCGGCCCGGAAAGCCGCTCAGGGTGTATTTTCTCATCTACGGAGGCTCGACAGAAGAACAGAAGTATCTGACAGCACTGTCAAAGGAAAAGAAAGCCTTTGAGCACCTCATCAGGTTAGAAATAACTCCTATTGCCAGGTCCCTTGGGAGTCTGTTGTGTGCCTTGTTTAAGCATTGACCTCTCATTGCTCCTTGAATATGTGTCATTATTCAGGGAAAAGGCTACAATGGTCATCCCAGAGGAGAGGGAAGGCCGAGAAGACACAAACTTAGACCTTGCCAGAAATTTAGAGCCTGCAAATACCACCACTAACTCCCGCAAAGCAGGTAATTATATATATTTGTTTGTGCCTTACTGTCTTTATTCTTCACTGAACCTATTTGGATTTTTGTTCCTTTTCCATGTCCAATAACCAGGAGGCCAGGAGCAGCCTAAAGAGCCCTCAAGAGTCATTGTGGACATGCGTGAGTTCCGCAGTGAGCTGCCCTCCTTGCTTCACCGTCGTGGCCTGGACATTGAGCCTGTCACCCTCGAAGTGGGCGACTACATTTTGACACCGGACACGTGTGTTGAACGCAAGAGCGTCAGTGACTTGATTGGCTCATTGCAGAGTGGCCGCCTCTACACCCAGTGCCTCTCCATGACCCGCTACTACAGGAAGCCGGTGCTGCTCATCGAGTTTGACCCAGCTAAGCCCTTCTCTTTGGTGGCCCGGTCAGATTTCCGCAACGAGATTTCTTCCAGTGATGTTTCTTCCAAGCTCACCTTACTCACGCTGCACTTTCCCCGGCTCCGCATCCTCTGGTGCCCATCGCCGCACGCCACAGCTGAGCTCTTCTTGGAACTGAAGCAAGGCCGTGCAGAGCCCGATGCCTCAGCAGCCCAGGCAGTTACGGCAGAGTCGGACACAGTGGCTGAATCGGCAGAACTCTACAACCCCGGACCTTACGACTTCCTGTTGAAAATGCCAGGTGTCAACACAAAAAACTACAGGGCGCTCATAAGAAATGCAGACACACTGGCGGACTTAGCCAAACTGAGCCAGGACAAACTAGCAGAAATACTTGGGAATGTTAACAATGCCAAACTGCTGCATGACTTTCTCCATAATGTTACTGATGTGCCTGCTCCTGTACAGAAGGCCAAACAGACATGACCAGTTCTCATTTGTGTATTTGGATGTATTTTACTTATCAGAAAGATCTATCTGGTATTTTAAAGATTGGATGAAGCATTGCTAATGTAAAACAGTACAGACCAAAGTGAAGGTTTGGGGCTCAAAGCATTGTGGTTGTCTATTGTATTTGTATATTGTGTGCTTTTTATTCTTAAAAGTGGATTAATGTTCAGAATTAACTGAAATAATGGAGATATTTCTATTATAAACTCAAAGTAACTGAAAATTGAGAAAAACCTGTATTAAGTTTTAAACTAATATTAGTTGAAAAATGATTAAAATTTTGACATCTTAAAGTTTCGTACAAGTATTCATTTAAGAGCTCTCCGAGTGTTGATACCCAGTTTACATGCCTCCATCTATCATGTCTTGATCAGTTTTTGAAGAAAATAAGAACGGTGTTCTTGTAACTTATGATTTATGTCTCAAGCACTCTTTTCTACAAAGTACAAATGTACAAGATAGAGAAAGAAATGTTTAAATGGTAACAAATTTTATTTTCAGTTAAGTATTCGGGTCAGGGTGCAGCAATACACCCGTTTACAACTCCCCTCGTTCATGCTGACCAGTCAGAGTTCAGAGATTCTCCGTCACGCCCCCCAACGCTTCATGTGCGGCGTCATTACGTCACTCTACATCCCGAAGGTAGACCACTCGCAGCCATTTTACTCCGCGAAATAAACTTCAGTCTCAAAGCCAGACTGAAAAACACAAGTATTTCACACTGTTAATTTTATAGTCATGGACATCCCGTTTTGAACAACAGCTCGAATGGATTTTTAGCCTTGTGTCATCGCAATTCGGTAAGACTACAGCCCTTGGTCTGTGCTGTCTTGTTTTTAGCATGCTAGTATGTCTCGGCTAAAAGAGCTAACTCGTGAAAATGTGAGGATGTTGTTGTTCAATAACGCTCGTGTTATGCAGACTGACACAGCAGACAAGTCTGGGTAAGACGAAACTGTCAAGCATGGACCATTATTTGGCCGTAAAGAATATTGGAAGATAAGTTTTCCGTTTCTGGAAAAGGCAACAAAGAAATCGCCTCACCACCTCTAATTTTGGCCAGTGTCTGCAACTCACCTGTCAGATTTAAAGTAGCGAGTCAGTATTAGCTTACATCACACCCACCCGCCCTTACCACTGCGATACCACTGATTTTGTCTGACTTTTTTAAATACTGCTAACGCATATTGTGCACTTTCGTGTTGCGTGTGGTTAATTCTCTCCGACTTAATTCAAGACGAGCCACTCGGTGTCATTGTGAGCAGCTCGTCCGGCAGTTGCAGTGATTCCCATCACGGATGCTGTGTAATAGAAAACCAGTAATGCCTTCCAATCGATGTGCAGACTGAGGTAGTGCTGCAGCAGATCCAAGCAGGTCCCGTTTTTGTCTGACTCATGCGGCCCGTCGGGCAGGATGTGATGATTTCAGACGGCTTTATCCACTCAGTCTGTTACCGAGAAGTGCGCAATATTGACTTAACTTACACACCACACACATAGTCATGAACGCCTCCATGTCAGGTATGAAGGACTTTAGATCCATATGTATTTGGTCAGCCTGTTTGCATGGACGCTATCTACTCATTTAAATTTGGGATATGTCTCCTCTTCTACTTAGTAATATTCAAATGGAACCGGTTTGCATCAGAGCTGAATTTGTCCTTTGTAGCATAAGTAATGCTTTGACTTAAGGGAGGTGATGTCATACCTCTCTGTTTGTCACTGCCATTCTTTGGAATTGTCAAGCAAAGCCCCCCCACTGGCATGGCGGAAGGAAACTCAATCACATGTCTATGGGAACAGAGCTGAAAACTGACTCTAAGCCAGTGAGCCACGGCGATGACATCATCTCTGTCTTATTTCTGGATAATAGTAGATGTTTTACTTGGACAAAGACATGGTCTATTTAAGGCTCAGAAAACTGCAGACTTGAACTGGAACTTCGCTCAAAGTTGTTTTCATGCTTTTTGTGTGTGTGCGCACGCCACATTCTTTAGCCTACTTCACATGGTTACATGGTTATGGGTTCAAGATTCAGTTTGGTTAAGTTGGTTCTTTTTGCTGTGTCATATGCAGTGTCTGGTTCGTCCCACAACCCAAGACGAGGCTTCACATATGTACAAAATACACAAATTTAGGCAGGAAATCAAATGCTGCACTTTTTTTTTCCAATGGTGTAAAATCTTTATTTTACATTTTGTTAAGAAAATTTCAAACTCAAGTAGTGTGCAGGGGTAGGCTCAAAACAGGTCAGTGAACTTGAGGTACACAGTTGTGGCGTTTTCCTGCCTTATCTCGATGTACAACGTCTCTGAAACACAAACAAAACAGCTCCTTTGATTGTTCCCTGTGACCGTCTCAGTCCCTCACAGCAAGAAGATCACCAAACTTAACTGTGCTAAACATAAACGGAGTTGCCGTAAAAGATGTCCAAATCATAATTGTTCATAGTTTTTTAGCCTCTCCAACGCTGTCACTGCAGTTGAAATGGGTCTATGCAACTCTTCACCGGCTCTTTATCACAAGCATTCTTCACATCCTAGTGTATCTGTAGTAGATTTGACCCTTGACCTCCTTCCCTCAGTGTGCAGACACTATTTCTATTATTGACCCCCAGCCCCTCTCTTTCCTCTAACAGCTGTGTTCGAGGATGTAAGAGCTATTGTGCTTGTTTAAATGAAGCCCTGAGTATCAAATGCTGGATTGTTCATTGTAATTGTATCATGCTCATGAATCCTTTTTCTTCTTTTGTCATTCAGTCCTAGTGAGAAAGGTGTTCCAGACACCTCTCACCTTCTTTTCATTTTAGGAGGCTTTGATAATAGCAAAAGGCGACTGGCACACCCAAACACTTTTATCAGCCTGAAAAAGTGTGGTCCGATGTTATTGTGACGCTCAGTCAAAGATTTAACCTAATACCAGTGTTAAGTTCAGTGTTTAGTGTTAAGAGTCTGCACTTGCTAGATTGGTTTTATCTGAGATACTTTCTTTCTTTACAAAAACTGTAAAGTTCGCTGGTGTGTAAACACGTTCAAGTTTCTGTTTGGTTTTTTGTCACGAGGCTGAACATGTCAGACATTAAAGCCGACAATCAGCCCGTTACATCAACTGTCGCTCTTCTCTCATAAAACCCAGATTTTTTTATACCCACAGTTTATACCTGTTTGTAATACTCATATAGAGAAAGTTGGATGCTAATCTTACTTATTAAACTTGACCTGTGGACTCTTTTGGGCAGTTTTTTCATGCTCTTACAGATTCCATGTTTCTATTTTGATGCTCTGACCAATTTTTCATGGTTGTTCACCTCTAAAGAAAACCACAAGCTAATGCGCACAGTAGGGAATGGTGATGCCTCCCGGACGATAAAGGAAGCCGCAAGCATACGTGAAAACACTCAGGCAAATGCCCACAAACTGTAAAACTCCTCAGCGGGAGTGAAACCGGGATTATTGCTCTTGAAGTAAGCACGCTCTTCCAGAGCAACAGTGATAAAAAAACAAAAAATTATGTTGTTTGCGTTGCTGTAAGGGCTTCCTCAGCAGTGGCATGTTCACAGACTAAAATAAAAATTGAAGCCAATAAATCTAAATCTCACAAGTCGATTGGAGCAAAAAAACTAAAAGAAGACACAGGTTTCTAATTAGATTAAGAATGAGTTATAGGGTACAAAACCATACATTGCTGAAAGGGAAGGAAGGCATTATCTCCTCTTTTAGTGTCCATCACAGCGGTAAACACCACTACCAGTAATCGCTACCACTATTACAGCTTTAGCTGAGCCGTTGTGAGCAATGGACTAGTAAGGGACACCTCAAAACCACAACCCTATGGATTGGAGGGAAAGTGAACTGCAGCAAAAATTTCAAGCCGCACTTACTGTAAGTGCATCACAAATTCACTTTTGAGTGGTAAGACAACAATAACTGTTCACTTCATTTAAGGCCGCTCTTTTTCTAAAAGAGAGGAGCTGACTTCTGTCACGCAGGGAGGAGGGGAGGGCGGCTGCTTCTGTTAATATTTTATTTTTAATTTGCGGATGCATAGCTCCGCGTTGATGATTGACGGAGTGATGCCGCCCAACACGCACAGACCAAAAAAGGAAAGCGATTCTCGTTTGACCCGTCCTGTGGCACATGAGGAACCTTTTCAGAGAGGTTTGTTGTAGAAACCTGCGCGCCAAATGGAAACTGCAGACATGGCGCACCCTAACCGAGTCTTAAGATGGTTTTGCATGTGGACAGTGTCCTTTGATCGCACACATGGTACTGGTTGCCCCGTGCCTTTTAGAGAAGAGTGACGAGCTCAGCGCCCCACCGTGTCCATCTGGATCTGCTCTTTGCCGCTGCTGGGGCATCACGGCGTTTTATCCCAAAACGCCTTTACAGCCATGACAGTAGTTTATTTCTTCCTCTTTCAGGCTCGCTTGCCCCCTTCCCTACCTTCATAGAAAAATAATCTCCATCTGTCATCAGGAATGCATTTCTATGTCTATATCTTAGATTAAGCCTCTTCATATGTGATTGCACATCACTTGTGAGGTCCTTTTCTATTATTATTTAGGATTACAGTCAAAAGAAATCCAATTGCACATTCGAAAATGTTGCAAACTGCTTGCACCAGTAAGTGAGGACACGCTGATATGCCACCCATTTTTCTTTATAGTTGTAGGGTGAAGCCCGTCCCTTATTCAAACTGGACCAACATTTTGAATAGGTGCCAACACGGCTGAAAATGAGGCAACTGCTTTGTTCCTTTTAACCTCGGGTCTTCTTTTGTCGGAGAATAAAATTAGATCCCATGTCTAAAGTTTACGAATTTTCATTATTTAATTATTTATCTGAACCAGAACATTCACGCCAGTGAAACTACTGAGGGGCATAAAGTTTGACCGTACTGACCTAATTTGAAGACTACTAAACTACACTTTCTCACGGTATGCTCTTCTATACCTTAAAATCTTAAGCCTAACTTCTGCTGAATAGAGCCCCCATACACCATATATTTTACACTACCAGTTAGCTCCCCTTCAGTTGGCCGCAAAATTGAAGCTGCACTTTCATCAGCGTCTCTGTTTACATTAAAACGCTGAGCTCGAAAACCTGCATCACTTTTACAGCCCCTGTTTTGCCGCAGATTCATCGACCGCTGACTTCACGATGTTTTCATTACCCACTCGGATACAGTAAAGCTGTCAGAGCACATGTGGCTTGCTCTCCCTTCAGCTGCTGCCTGTCAATGCTGGTCGACTTGAACTAACCCCATTCTGTGGGCAGAATAGACTAATACAAGTGGAAAGAACCCCCCCCACACACACACACACCGCACACACACACACATTATTTAGTGTCTCTAAATTGAATCATCAGTGTCTCTCTAGTGGAGTTATCTGCTTTGTATTATTAGCATTATATCTTCATGAGACTTAAAAGGTTTTGTGTACTCTAGGTTGTTTCTGTTTCAAGACCTTTTCCCTTGTGTCTGAGGGTAATCCATCTCCATTGCATGTTTTCTCTGTAAATATTATTATTCAGACCTTGATGCAGCTTTGAGGATCAGCCAGGCAACTTGAAGAGGTGCTCCAACATCATGTTTTATTCTCCACTCATCTTCAAACAGTCTTATTTTAAGCATCTTTGCACCGTGCATGCTGTTTTGCCTGTTTGTTTGAATTAATTAATTTTTAAAATGTACCTATTTATTTATTTTTTACTTTTTAATGTTGAGCTCACCCCCCGATCTCATCAGATCGGGTGGTGTAGCCCCAGTCGCACAAAAGAAAAAGGCTGCGAGCAATTTCCATCATCAAAGGTTAATAATTTGTTATGCACAGAGCTAGATGGATCAGCATCAGCCAGAATAAGCCTACGAAGGGGAAAGAGTCTCAGAAAAACATGCTTTATGTTGTAATGTGCGCTTTTATCTCCCACTAGGTTCTACTGAATGGCCTAGCATGGCGCTTGTCAACATCTAGCCAAGACATCCCATTGACCTGTCCCTTTGTCTTCTGCTACTGCAGGTAAGAGTAGACTCACCAAAGTTGATAATACATGTGACTGTTTGCCTGAAAGCCATGCATTGGCAAAGCATGCTGTTTAAGGTTTTGACAACAATGTATTTTCAGCCCCCAAAAATGGGGCTCGTTTCAGTCCTTTGCAGAAGTTGCTTCATCAAAAGCCGCAAATTGGATGGCAACATCAGTCTTGTGTTTTAGTGTGGCGTGGGGACTGGTGACAAGGGGTAAACATCAAACGCAGGATATGATTTATCCTGCTAAACAGCAAGCTTCCAACCGTCCAACCTTTCCTGCAAAAATGGAATGAATGGCCAGTTTAGGAGATACTTCAGGGAACCAGCATAGAGGAGTGATCAGGATCCAAAAGTTTGATCATGGGGGGATTTTGTAGTGTTAGCCTCTTTTAAATAGTTATTTAGATCAAATTGATGCCGATTGTCAGATTGGTGTGGCTAAATAAATTCTTTCTATAAGTGAATTGTTAAGAGTTGCATTTATTGCATATCCTGCAACCCTCTAAAGACTTTAGCAGATGATGGTTGAAAGACCGCCAACATGGTTTAAAAAATAATAAGCTGTAGAGCGAAAAATGGCATCCATGGAAACTAAGATGTTTGCTTTGCTCCCCCAAATGTTTGAACCACCACAGTGACATCACGCACCAGAGCACGAGGCCTGTCTGAACAGAGAGAACTTTCATGAGCAAACTGCCGTCGTGCAATGCAATCGTCAGCCGGCTACTTTAATGAGTAATTTCGGCTGGGACTGAATTCTTCCAGATGGCTGAAGTGAAATGCCATGCCTTAGTATTTCACCAGTTATATGAAGCACTCATAGCTGTAATGATTCGAAATTACCAGGTTTTATTCCGGAGACCACAAAATGCTTGCCTCTTATTGAGGAGAGGAGGAGTCACTTTCTCTTTTTTTTTCTCTATCTTTTCTTACTCATTTCCTAAAAGGTAGCAGGGAGACGTAACGTAAAGGGACAGTGACCTGTGACCCCCCCCCCCCCCTCTTGCTTGACCTTCCAAAAAGCCTGACCTGAGACACGATGGAGCTTCAGGCTTTCCAGGGGCAGCTCGGGACTGAGGAGGAGGGTGGGATGTCAAATCTGCTGGTGCCCAGTCCACAGAGCGAGGCGGTGACCCACGAGATGGAGGAGCTGTCCCTGCAGCCCACTCAGAGTCTGCCGCCGCTCAGCGAACGCAAAAATGGTGAGGGAATGCCGCATGATGACACCGAACTCCGATGGCACCATTTGTCTTGTCTTTGTTTTCTCCTGTGTCCCATACCTGCTGTTTCCTTTTGGTAGTGCATCTTGACATATATTATGTAATACAACCGGTCTTTTTTTTTTTTTCATCACCTCGCATTCATTTTCTCCATGATATAAAACAAGCTTTAGGGTGGAATTCCATAGCTCAAGTTAGGCAGAATCTTCTGACATTATCTCTGAGTGTACTAAAGAGGAAAACTAAATAAACTTCACTCGTGACATGAAGGCTGTCACATAACACCGTTGAGTCACAAAGCCCTCGGTCTTTATTCTTTAGAACGCCTCCATCATGTACAGCAGCTCATACAACGAGGCAAGCGCACCCTTCGAATCATCTGAAAATTTCAGATTTGGCCTCTTTTTGTGGTATACGTGGCAATTATCTTCATCATGCTGGCTGGCTAGCTTCTCCTAACGCTCAAGATGCGTGTTATTTTTTTGTTTTGTTTTTTCCAAAGCTGCTAAATGGAACCGACTCTGACACTGATGGATGGGTACGCTATTAGAAGGCTTTAGGAGCGAGTCATATTCACAGCAGCCTCTGCCAGCTACTAATCATGGTTCAGATGGCGAGAGGAGATCAGTTCAGTCACTCAGTCTGACGACTGTTGCTGCAGTCGGCCCCAGGAGAGCAAAGCTGAAAAAGATAATAAAAAAGGTTTGGCCGTGGAAAGTTCCTGTGGAATGTCAACAGTAGTAACACCCGCTCACCCCCACCACCACTCTGACCTCATAATTTCCAGCAACCGAGCAATTTTCGGCGCTCTGCCAACCGCAAAATCCCCTCACCCATGTTTGTTTTAGCCACGCAGGTGTTAATCTGTCTGCTGTCGTCAGTGCCCAGAAGCCCCGAGTCTGGACACGGACAGGGAAGCTAAAGCGCTTCTGTCAGCACAATCTCAGGTTGTTGGAAAGGAAATGATGAATCTGTTTCTCAAGAAGCACCTTTAAAACTAACAAACTGTCCCACTGTAAAAGTCGACAGTGCTTCTTAAGGGAATATTTCCATTCAGTTCAGAGTCCTGTCGTAAAAACTGGGTTCATTTTTTTTTGGTATTCTGATAGAAACATGTCTTGAAAATATTAGTTGTCCTTTCATTTGGCCTCCTCAGGGAAATGGTGGAATATTTTTGGAAATGGGCTTATTTTCTTTCCTTCTGGATGCAGGCCGTAATATGTGTTATATAATCTCATGAATAATTTGAGCTGACTCTCCGTTTGCATAATCATTCTAATCCTCTGTATTCACATCTGTGAAAAAAAAATCATCATCCCCATTTCCACGTGATATTCCATTATTTTGGGCGTGGCTGCTCTTTTAAAGCTCCAACTCTTCTGCCGCGGTTAAATAGAGCTCCAGTGCCAGCTGAGTATCTAAGATACTAAGTATCTGTTTGTTAACCTACCAGATCCACAGTGGGAAAGTTTTATTTTTTTCACGAACCCTGATTTTTAAGTCCAAATTATAAATGTTACCCTGATCATTACTGTAAGTTTCACTGACAGAGAATCTGGATGGAAGAGTAGCATATTGGGCTACATCCCTGCAAGCAGAGCGTTTATGTTGTCACATTAATCCAAATGAAGCACTCAAAGCAAGTTTTTTTTCAATGGTGAAGGCAGGTGAAGTAAATATTTTTTATGTCTACTGTTATACAATGCAAGTACGTAATGTAAGTACAGTTAAAGCCAGTTATTTCGATTTCAATTCCCACAAAAGAGGCTGTCTTGCACATCTTTTGTCAGAGGGCTAAATACACCAGGCTCTGTGACTGAAATCCAGACTTCGGTCAACTCGCAGTAAAAAGGTATTTCCAGCCTGCCGCTCTGCTCTAACAAAACCCTGATTTCATAACCTAGGTGTCTGAAATAAAAAAAACAACAACATTGAAGTTCCTTAAAGACCACATTTGTGTGGTGAATTTGGACATAAAGCATTGAACCGCTCATATTTAGCCTGCCAAAGGCAGGGACAGCCAATTAGGATTATTTAAGTTCCATTGTATTACTTTCTGGTCGAGATGCATTTTCGCCGATGCTGTCAATTTCTTCAATTGTTTCAATCGAAGTCATTGTTTTCAATCAGACTTTTAGCGATAACACAAAAATATTTCTAACTGTGATGAATTTATTGGCCCGTAAGATACCGCTTCCTCTGGTGCTTCTTATTGTGGTTTGTGTGTCTAAACAGCTTCCTATCACTGATGGCGTCACAGGTCAAATTGTGTTTGTCAGGCTGAGCAGTGGTATTTCCTGGTGGAATCAAGGACAAGAAGGTTAATAGGAAATCTGCCCGAGTGTCCTAAAAAAACGCACATACTTCCACTGCTTCCCTTTTTCACATTGTTTAAAGAGTGTACACACACAGACACACACACACACACACACACACACACACGTACGCACTCTTCCAAAGCTGCAGAATGCCTTTATCAGTGTCACTGTTTTGTCATGTTTGCGATGCAGTTAATGGCGTTACTCCATCAGAAGTGAGTTAGACATTACAACCTCCCTCCTCCTCCCACTGCACTGTGGCAGAATGTTGTACTGCCCGAAAATATCACAATTTTAACTGGCTGGGATACAAAGGTTAGATTAGAGAGGAAGAACTGGGGTAACATAGATATAATTAAACTATGCACAGGACCAGCATTTCTTCGCTTCAACTCTTGGGTATGGATATTTCTAATTGTTAAGGTATTCAGTTTAATCAATCACTTTTTAAATGTTATTTTTATTTATTTATCTCAATAATTTATTTTTCCTTGGGAATCCAAATGAATAAGTCGATAATTTGAAGGCTGTTTCTGTCTTTCACAAGCCTCAGTTCTATAAAATCAAAGAGCGGTCTTAGAATGCAATAGAAAAAAGTTAACTCAATTTGTCTGAATTATTCACTAAAACAAGTTCGACAAAGTTATTTCTGGTGTGTCTACCGACCAATTTTACTAGGAATGTTTTAACAAATTTAGGTCTGGCTGTTCAATCTGAACATTGATTGACAAAAGGTGAGGGTGTCAAGATTGGGCAAAGTCAACAAAGGTGTCGGCTTTCTTAGAGAATAGCTGTCAAGCCTTTGCGTTTGGCCAGAAAGTCACCATACTTTTTTTTAAAAAGACTTTTCCATTTAAATCTTCCTACAAATGAAATGTTTCAGGGAGTCTAAAGACTTAAAGCTGATTTTGCCCTGATGAAAAAAGCCACCGCCTCCGAAAACCATTTTCTCTCAACGCAGTCCGCTGCTGCATCCAGAAATATAACCTGAAAGACTATTGCATGAAGAGGCTGCTGTATATTAATTTATCTGGACATAAGCTCATAGATATACACTGGAAAAAGGGCATGACTGTTTTGAAGCCTAAATCTTGTGTTCAGTGAGGATGGAGATGGATTCTTTCAATAGAAACTTTCCCAGTGCCTTTTAAAGGAACACCTTTATGAAGTGGTCACATCTTCTAAAGAAAGAAATACACACTGAAGTGGTTATTAGTTGCTTGAGTGGTTTATGTTTCGTCACATTTATATTCCTCTTGTTAGTTTCTTAATCTTTCTGTTGTTTTGTCCTGCTTGTTTTGTTTGCTTTTTGTTTTCTCCTGTTCTTTCCTTCAGCTTCACATTGCAGCTAAAATGCCCTTTGTCTGTTTATTTAAATATATACATTTTATTCACTTTTTATCTCAGTGCTGCAGTTGAGGCTTCAGCAGAGGCGAACCCGGGAGCAGCTGGTTGATCAGGGCATCATGCCACGTGAGTAGCCGAACGGCCTGAAGTCGCGTGGGTGTGTTTTCGATGCTAATTCTGAAATAATGAACAGCTTTCGTGAGCTGTCGATCTGTGCCTAGACCTTTGATGTTAATCAAAAATGTTGCGTGTTGCAGCTCTGAAGAGTCCGGCAGCTTTCCACGGGCAGATTCGCAGTTTGGAAAGAGCCAGGGTAAGTGGGTGGAAACCAAAATCTCATAACAAAAGTTCATCTTTGTGAAATATCTGCTTTTGAAGAATTGGATTTGTATGAAAGGTGCTAGTAAGATTTTAAAGCGCAACGCCTTCAAATGTATAGATTTTTTCCGGCGTTTGTCTTTTCAGACCGAGAATTTCCTCAAACACAAGATCCGCAGTCGTCCAGAACGAGCAGAGTTAGTCAGGATGCACATCCTGCAAGGTACTGATGATGAATCTGTGAAAGAAGCAAACACTTTGCTTATCCTCTGACCCCTTTAAAGCCCTCCCCCAACGGTTCTCATGTTTATTTTTTCAATAGGCAGTGTGTGATGTCACAAAAGCTGTACCATCTCTAAAAACAATATGCCAAAAGCTGATTTTTAATGCCCCAGATTGATGCGATGCACTGACTTTTCACGTTTCTGGTAAACCAGAGACCGGAGCAGAGCCTTCACTGCAGGCCACACAGATGAAGCTGAAACGGGCCCGGCTGGCCGACAACCTGAACGAGAAAATCGCCCAGCGACCGGGCCCCATGGAGCTTGTGGAGAAGAACATCCTGCCGGTTGATTCCAGCATCAAACAGGCGATCATAGGTAAGACATCGGGCTCTGTCCTCACAGTTGGTGCTTCACCATGCAGCCAAATGGATAAAAACAGATCTCTGTTTGATGGGAAAGTTATAGAAATCTGCTGTTCAACTGTGGCTGTGTGCTATAGATCAGGTGAATTATGCCAAGGTTTTGGATGAAGACAGCAACGATGCTCTGTCCCCGGAGCAGCCGGCAAGCCAGGAGTCTCAGAGCTCTGTCCCCTCGCCAGGGGACAGCAAAGTCCCAGAGACGCCTTCTCCGGTTCAGGCACCAGCACCACTCCCGGGCAGCATGATGCAGGTTCATTCACACATTCATGTGCTGTATTCACAGGGTTTGTGTCATTTCCAAACCCGATCATTAGACTTGAAGCAAGCCTTTATGCATTATGGTGTTTGTCTCAGCAGGCCTTCCAAACGCCAGACTTCTCAAAAGCAATTATGAATACGGAGCAGCCCATCACCCGGATAACGTTGCCTCCTGCTCAACCACCCAAACCAGGCCCGACTCTGGTGAAAGTAAGTTCCATATCCCCCACCACCTCACCCCACCGCTATAAACATAACATCCTCTCAGTCCTTTTATTCGCCTGTCGAGTAAAGTGCCTCATTATGAACTCTTCTTTGCATCGTGTCACAACAGCAAAGCCAGCAGAAAGCTCCCTCAGAGAAGAGCCGGAGCAAGAAGGGCAAAGAGCCAAAGTCGAGGGTGAAAAAGCTCAAGTACCACCAGTACGTTCCTCCTGACCAGAAGCAGGAGGCCAGCGAAGCGCCCATGGACTCCTCATACGCCCGACTCCTGCAGCAGCAGCAGCTGTTCCTGCAGCTGCAGATCATCAGCCAGCAGCAGCACTACAACTACCAGACCATCCTACCAGCACCACTCAAGTATGCGTACAAAACAAGGCAAACGGCGGCTCTCGTGTTTCTCTTTCTGCCAAAGTTACAGAGTGATTTGTGGAGTTGTTGTTTTTTTTTTACCCCTACTGACCATATTTTCTGTAAAATGCCTGAAATCCAAGGCAGGTTTCTGTTGTGCACAGCAACATCCTAGCCCAGTAGCTATTTTCCAACAACAGCCTTTGTCTAATTCTGTAAAAAACAAAAAAACCTGACAGGATGTTGTGTCAGCAGCTGTTATCACAAATGCTCTCACTGAAGCGGTGCGTTACAACTGCCTTTGAACTGAACCGGTGCTTCGTTAGTGAGGGGTAGTACAAGGTGCACTCATCTCTGTTTCCTCGCTTTCCTCCTCTATCTGTGTCCGGTTGTCTGTTCAGAGCTGTTTTCGCTTCCCTCCTCTTCCCTCCTCTTCCTCTGGTTCATTCACCCATACATACGTTTGCACAAATAACACCAACCTCCCATCTCTGTCTCGCTGTAGGCCTGTGGCAGAGGCTCAGGGTGGTGCTGCCAATACACTGCCGACCTCCATAGTGGTTTCTCTGCCCACTGCACCGCCACCTCCTCCTCCACCTCCCGCTCCAACTCGGGCAAACAACTCTCTGTCCACTCGCAAGCCAGGTGTCTTGCCAACCAATCTGGAGGAGATGAAGGTATCTGGCAAAATCATTTATGGGGAAAGATATTTTTTCTCCCTCTGATCAGTGCTGGTGTTGCCACTTTACCCTTAAGGCACACAGCCTCACAACAATCCAATATGAAAGTTATGATGAATATCCCCGTGAGATCTAATACAAACTGTCTCTTATTCTGGTGTGAACTTGACGCAACTGTCTTCGCGTTCGTCTTTTAGGTGGCTGAGCTCAAATTGGAGCTAAAGTTACGAGGCCTCCCAGTGTCAGGAACCAAAACAGATCTGATAGAAAGACTGAAGCCTTTCCATGACAACCCCAGCAGCACCACTACATCCACCATTCCTGCTCCCGCCACTACATCCCTCGCATCCGTCCCCATGGAGGTCGCCACAGCGACCACACCTGCTGTAGTCCTTCCATCCCAGCAGGTGGCTCTAGAGAGCATGACCCCCACACCCCCGGTTTCGCCATCTCCCGCTGATCCTTCGACCCACCAGCAGGATGTCAGCATGTCTGACGCTCCAGTTGAGATTCCGATCAGGAGCTTTGGCTCGACCGGAATGCAGCCCTCACCTCTGCCAACTTTCCAAGTCCCCGAGGAAAAGGACAGGCGGCTCCACGAGAAGGAGCGGCAGATAGAGGAGCTGATGAGAAAGCTGGAGCAGGAGCAGAGGTTGGTGGAAGAGCTGAAGATGCAGCTCGAGGTGGAGAAGAGAGGTCAAGGAGGCTGTACCCCCGACTCTACCTCTGCATCTCCCACACTCTCCTCTGTAACTGCTGTCAACAACGTCCAGACTCTCCTCAACTCAAATGTTGTAAAGATGGAGGGCACGGTCCAATCAAACTGTGCATCCATCACAGCCGCCATCCCAACAGTGGTAAAGCTGGAGGATGTGACTGTGTCCTCAAGCAAGCCGCTGAATCTCCAGACCCAAACGGGGCTCATTACCCAGATCAAGCCTCAAGTAACCACCAGCCCACAGCTCCATAAGAGTCCCCAATTCCAGGCCCAGCCGCAGCCCGCCGCTCCCAATCTGCAGCAGTTTTTCATCAGCCACTCCGGCGGGGTGTCCCAGGTGCTGGGTCAGCCTCAGACTCTGCTGACCACAACTGGCCAGGCAGGAGCTCAGATCATCCTCCCGGTGTCACTACCAAACAACGCCGCAGCGATTCAGCTGCCAAGCACCACCGTCAGCCTGCAGGTACCTCTTCAGGATTGTATTTGTGTTTTTCTTTGAAGAATAGCAGATCCAAGCGTGCTCATCTTAATTCTCTGTCTCCTTTCAGCCGGTTCTCCAGACAACAGCCTCAAATCCTGGTCTGGTGTACTCTTCAGCTCCTCAGCTGCAGAACACCAAAATGGATATGGCACCCAGCCAGCAGCCACTAATACAAGTCAGTCACACATATGCTTATACATGCTTTAGCTCGAATTTCTGCCACATTCAGTTTTTGTGGATGATCCAAAAATTAAAGAAATTCTGCTTGTTGTTCCACAGACTCTGACAATGTGCAATAACTCTACTGGCTTGGAGAACCAGACGATGGCCGAGTTGAGTCCCCAGTGTTTCCTGAGAAGCTCCCCAGAGACCAGAGTGTCTCCACGGGCTTCACCCAACCATCAGATCTCCAACGGACCCCTCAGTAAGGTATCCTGACAGAGCATTTAGTCGACATCTTCTCATTCCAAACAGTTGCCGTCATTACAAATACAACATTCAATTTTTCTCTCAGGCATCCTCGCCACAACCTGCCTTCATCCTCCAGCCCACTGCCCTGGCTGCTCAGCCTCCTAAGACAAAGGAGCCCCCTCGCTATGAAGACGCCATCAAACAAAGCCGCAACCTGCACATTAACAATGCGCCACAGGTGGGATTCACATAAACGTGTTTGACCCGCACTATTGTCCCTCGTTTCCCCTTCGTTTTTTCCCCGTGAGTGTGTAAGCAGGGTATAGAACAAGTGTAAATAGTGCCGGTGTAGTAATGGAACAACAGTGTGACTGCATCCATTTAGAGTTATTAGAAAATCCCCCCTCACAGGTTGAGCAGTTGGGCCATTTGAAATGAGCTTAATCAGTATTTCCTGACTGTGCTGATGTCGATTCTACATCTCTCCAGGATCCCACGGCAACAAGCCAGCACATGGATGACTTGTTTGACATCCTCATAGAGAGTGGAGGTAACTAATGACTTTAATTCAAGCTAAGCTAATTAATACACAGCTTTGTTTCTGAGCTGTGTGATTTTAAAGAGCCCAACACCTTTCTTTATGTTTTCTTCCCCAACTTGTTGTCCCCTTTTCCAGAAATAACTCCATTTATTGAACAAGACTCTCCAGCCTCCATGTCCAAGACCCTTCAAGTCACAGCCAATGTCACCACCTTGCAAGTCAACACCGCCCAGTCCAGACCCCCCCCACAGATCCAGGAGGCCCCCCCTCCCACCATGAGCTCGATCATGAGCCCCGGCCTGCACAGCCTCTCCTCTCTGGCCACAGACAATCAGCTGGAAGCCTTCTTGGAACGGACGCTGGCCGACACCCCATCAGCATCTGACCCTCGCACTCGGGGCCTGATGGAGGAGCTGCAGGCTCAGCTAATGGACCAGCAGCCTTATTCCCCCATGGACACATCCGAGCTGTCTTTCTGTGACTCCTCCTCACCCCCGTCCTCACTCAACATGGGCCTGTCAGACCCGGCTCTGGACAACATGGAGTGGGTGGACCTGACCATGCCTCCAGGTCCCGTGGGGGTGCTGGGTATCCCGGCGGACTTCCTGGATACGCACGACCTGCAGCTGCACTGGGACTGAGGGATCAGTTTGGGGAAGGAGGAGAGCGTGCAGAGCAGTAAAGGAATGAAGGATAAAGGAAAGAAATGGAATGGAAATGGCGGCCAGATAAATAAGCCAAAGGAGAAGGAAGCATGGCACTTCAGTGTCATATCATCCAGCATCTGTAATATGTCCCACTTTTCTACAAGAAAGAGAATACCAACCCCAGCGGTAGGGTAAAAGGTAGCAGCAGTCTGAAAGAGACTGCCGCTGACCGGCTTGCGAAAGTCCAAGCCTAGGTGATACAGGGATCCTAAACAGCAGACTGGTCGATTTTATCGATTATTGACAGAGCCGAGGAGACGGAGTTAAATGCTGTCTAGCAGAACAAACTCTTTGTAGATACAGTTCAGATCACACTAATAGACCTGTCATTTTCCTCTCCTACAGAGCCCGCGTAGTATTGATGACTGAGATTCCACTGGAGATGACAGTGAAGACAGTTTTACTGTCAGAGCTCTGTATTTAATCATTTGGACGGGTCTTTGTTCCACTGAAGCCTCCTGTGCCACGCGTGGCTACAAAGCCCGGTGGTTGAGCCTAAACATTCTCTTAAAACGAAATTCAGTTTTTGAAGATGTAAGACTCCAAGTTTTAGACGTAACCACTCCAGTGGTTAAGTCGCCTCAGCCTTTCTTAGGGACTGAAGACTCATATCAGCCTTTTTTTTATTAGGTTTCTTTTCTAATTTTAAGTGCTGGTGTGCCTCCAAGTTGTAAAGGGACTAAGCAGAGGTCAGACCTCCTCCGTCCACACTGGTCCAGTCTCCCACAGACTGTGGGCAGCATCCAACTGACCATCTGATAGGTTCATATCAGACGTGATTGTTTTTCTTCTGCTCCGGCAAAGCTGACCGGGGCAGCGACTCTATTGGAAAAATCCGCCTGGAGGAGAGAGAGAGAGAGAGAGAGAGAGCTCCTCCATCAAAACGAGAGCTATGCACTAAAGAGGAGGGAAATTTCTGACGAGATAAGAGCGAGGAAATGCGAAGGCCGCACATCCAGGGTGGCTATCGACAAGTAATCACTATGACTGTGAAGTGGGGAACCTGATGCAAGGCGTCACGGCAATACCACAGTCGACCAAGTCTCTTATCATGAATGTACTTTTGAAAACATCCGACAAAAAAAAAAGGGAAAATCAGACTTTACTTAAAAAGTTGGCAGCTTTTTTCCCCTTCTGATTCAGAAAAATAAAGACCATATGGGAACAAATCAGTTTGAGGCGCGCGACAGTTAAAAAATGCCTGTGCGGCGAGGTTTAAGATGGAATGAAGATGTCTTTGACTAGCTTTAGTATCCCTGCACTTTGTCTGTGTGTGTGTGTGTGAGCGTGTCTCTGTAAAGCAGCCAACCTCCTATTTGGAGGTTATCCGTGGTTGCTGACGTCGCTGCATCATCTCGCGCATGTCGCCGCCTTTTCCCCGTCTCCTGCATGTACTTGTCCGTCCGTGTGCACGATCGTTTTGGCGTCTAATCGTATCAAGTTCTCTCCTGGCCTCGGGGGCCATGAAAAATGACAAATCTGCTGAAAAGCTGTCGGATCAAATCCTTCGCTCTCAGCTTGGCACATTCTGCTTCGTCCTCACCGATCGGCTTTAGATGACTGTTGGACTGCTTTTATCCTCGCGTCGAGTCCGTGGGCGCGGCCCAAAATGCACAGGCACCTTTCCATAGGTGGGGGTGGCATAAAGAAGGCGTAGCATGGCAGCGTTTCATTTAATTCCACCTGCTGTAACTTCTATCACTTAAATGCTGAGTTGTGGATTAAGTTTGCCCAACTATTTATGCCAATGACTGTGGGGAACTTTTAGATAAGAGATATTTTTCTTTTTTTTCAATGTACCAATGATGTTCAGTTTACTGTAACCACTTCATCCTGTTTTACCTCCACGGGCACCAGAGGGCAGAGCCTCTCTTCTCCCATGGCGTCTGCAGATGTCCAGCTCCAGCTGTTTGACAGTCCAGGGTCATCCCTGAAAATGGAATGTTTTACACCGCTTTGTCTGCAAGGAGTGTTATTCTTCGTGCATCCTCCTAATCTCAAATCGCAAAACTTGTGTCCATCCGAATACGTAATGCCAAATACTGCACGCACACCCTCTGCGCCCAACTGTGTTCTGTGTTGCCCCCCCACCCCAACCACGCCCCCTTCCGGAGGACCGCATCCTCCCAATCGCCTTCACTTTAAGCACCTTGGGGTCACACTCATTTGCCACGGTTCTTTCCTCCATTGTGGTGTTGGTTAAAATGATCTAGTATCTTAGAAGAGTAGACGAGTTCACTTTTTTGTTGTTGTTTGTTTTGTTCTTTTTTAGCCTGCTGGCTTTTATCTAGGGCCGGCATGTTTGATATTCTGTAACCAAAAAGACATTTGAACAAGTTGTTGTGTTTTAGTTAATCATCACACTTTTGTTGTATTTATCTCTTCGTTTTTGTTTTTTAACTTTTAAAATAGGATTCAAAGTAAAGCTCATGTGAAATCTGTCAAAGAGGATTCTGTCTCTCACTCACCGTGACATGCACAAACCTTTTGGCTGCAGTAAGTGTGTGCGTGTTGTGTGTGTCAACATATACCTGACACCACTCGCAATGAGTCATCGGCCAGACGAGGACAGCTAAAAGGCAATAATGGCTCTTCTCCTTTGATACATTGTACTGTATGTCAAATCCTGCCTTGGTTTTTATTATCGGAAGAGCCTTCTCGACACAGTTAAAAAGACTCTATGTCTGAGCGGGGGGGATGTCGTCAGCTGACTAACCCTGCTTTCTGTTTTGGGTGAAAAGAGGTCTCTGCTGGAGGATCCACTCGAAAGAGGGCGTCAGCTGACGTACAGTCAAAAGGAAAACCCAGAATGATTTCTACTGCATGCTGTAGCCGAGTCTCCTGTCCAAATCCACTCCCCCCCCCACCATGCCATGCCTCTTGTTTTTATCGCCATATGTTTTGCACATTGTGTACATATTTATATAGATGTAATGCATATTTTTTTACATGTGTAACATCCATGGGCTCTCTTATTTTGTACATACTCTAAAAGATGTATATAAGCACTGTCTGCTATCATGTGTCAATAAAATTTGGTGTACTGTGAAAAGCTTGAGCAGAACTACTTGCAGGAGAGGGGGGGGGGTTGCAGTGCATTTTTCTCTCGGGTATGCGCCAATGTATTTTCCACAGACGCAAGTTGAGGTGAAATAAACAGAGAAAAGATCAGCAGCTTAGAGCACTTGATCCTTTGTTTGACACATCAACAAATCAAGTTACAGAACTGTGCATTTTTTACATTTTCTACTACTCAAAAGTGTTTTTTTTTGTTTTTTTTTTCCCCTGACATCCTAACTGTTGATGGACCACTGATGTGTCTGCAATGATTGCAAGGACACAGAAGTAGTTCTCATTTCCTGGGATGCTTCTACAAAAGAAAAAGTACAATTCCAAATATAACGCAGCTGGAAGTAATGAATTATATAAAGAAATAAACCAAATGTTTAACTATTCCAGAAATTCAGGTGGACAGAAGGACAGATGAATGACATTAGTGTTCAAGCTTAGCAGTAATTGTACCAACTCTTTGCCTTATATACTGTTTTTCTATATATGTTTCACATCTGCAAATGATTCCCAGTTTTCATCCCAGTTTGTGTGCTAAAGACTTTAGCACAGTTCTGCACGAATGACAAGTCCTGAATGAGTGGTAGAGTTGTTCTGACGAGCCTCCAAATGTTTTTTCTTGGAAGTCATCATGCCGCTGAGAATTAGAATCAGGATGAGTTTGTCAAAGTTTATGCAAATTTCTCAATTTTTCTTCCTGTAGGTGGTCCCGGTTTCCCCACACCTTGTCTCTGCAAGATGCAGCAGCAGGTTTTCTCATATTATTTCGTTGTATTTCTGTCCTGTATCTCTTTCTCTTACTCTGCACCCCAAACTGTAACCTCCAGCAGTATTATGTATGACGTAAGTGTTTGAAACATGCAAATAATATGGTTGAATTTTTTTGCGCAAACATATGAGGAAGGAATGGAGGTCAAAAAGTGTCTGAAACTATATACAGTTGTGGAAAGTTAACAGGGACCGGAAACTTTCCCTTTGCATCATGTTGTGATGGCACAGCATTTGTGACAGGCAAATTTCGGGGTTGTGGAACACAAATTCCATAAAGTGCACCGAGTAAAACCTGACCGGCCTGCTTCTCCTCACAGACAGGTAACATCATGAAAGTTTTTGGAGTTGGAGCATCATTTGCAAAATGCGATCCTGATAAAAGGCCCGCATGTCAAACTAATTGCAGCGATCAGGCACTGTGCGCAGTCCACCATAGTCCAAACTCATGGATATGAGTCTAAGCAGCAAACATGGGCACAGCCCCCTCCGAACGAAGGTTGTATCACAATGGCTGGTGTGTGTGAATGTGGGCCTGGCAGAGAGGACACTTGTGGCAGGTACTCCTGAAGCGCTTCAAATAGAAGGGGATCAAACAGCACCCTGCGACACAGCTGTTGGGAGAAAAAAACGTAGAAAAACATGCATTTAAACTTCTATGGGAGTGAAATTGCTGCAAATCCACAGAATCTTATTTTACTGACATTTAATACTACAACACTAACTATTAAAAAATAGCAATTAACTGGACAAATGTCAAAACAGGCCGCAGTTAATAGTAAGACTTCCCCCCAAAAAAATTTCATTCTCAGTATAAAACTTACAAAACAACTAAATATAAAGTCCCACAATTGACTATTTCATTAGAAGTGTTATGATGAATGACTACGGCAGCAATTATTACTAGTCTGTAAACATCTGGGAACCAAATGAAACGTTGCGGAACACAATGGCAGCGGTGTTGTCCCACCCTTATCTGATATGGAAAACTAGCAGCCCTGCGTCACCCTTATCTTCAGCGGCTGAAAACCTGGACAGCTATGCCACAACCTCATAACAGGTGTTTTTTTGTGTTAAAGGCATGTGTTTCAGCATGCTGCTGAAAGGAGCAAAGCATTTTCAGAAAATGTAATCATTGCTCTGAAATCTGCATAGACCTTTCAGCATTCACAAGAAACATTACTATTTCCATAGATGCTAACAACAGCACCGTAACCCTTTAAAGCCTGATCCACGAATAAGACAAAACAGAAAAGGACTTTTTTTGGTTTGAATTCCTTATTTGCCCTAAAAATATGTAAAAAGAAAAAACAGAAATACATTTTTGATATTAATAATTTATTACTATGCGATAAGATTATTTTTTGTGTAGTCTGGTTATCAGTAGTCTAGTTATCAGGTATATCTGATCGTGTACAATAGGATTTTGAGCAAAGGTTTTTACCTTCAAATTATGCAAAAGGTGTCAGACCCAAAACATTTCAGAAACCGTATGTATCAAATATGATACATTTGGCATTATAGGTTTAACATCTAAGATGTAGTGTATTTAGTTTGGTCAGATGCTCCACTTCCTCTTTAGACCACACTTTGCCATAATCTCTGAAGAGAACTTCAAATCTTGCTTCCTCAGAGCAATTCTTCTCTTTTAAATAAATTCTGGGCCAAAGAAGATGGCGGCATTTCGATGCTCATCTTCACACATGGCTTCTTCTTTGCATAATAGGCATTTAATAATGTTAATGACTATTTCTCCAACCTTTCGATGACAATCTGTGTCTCTTTTAGATGCCTGGAACCAAGGAGATCTGATCTTAAACTGTGCCCCTTGTCCATAAAGATATCTCTTTGTTCTCTGGAGCATTTTCAGATTTAATGCTCTACAGGTGCAGGTATGTCAAGTCTGCTAAATTTTCCGAAGGCAAGCATTAATTATCTTTTGAAGGTTGCTGAACCTTTGCCTCACATTACTTCCCAAAGACTATGCCTCTCTAAGGTGTTTATTTTAGGCCCCTTCATCTTACTGTTTCCCTGTTTTATAATTTTCAACACATAAAGATACCACAAAATTCAGCATAAGCCAACAGCAACAGTCTTTATATTGTCAACTGACTTCTTTGCCATTTGATGCTTTCTATCTTTTTTCATATATCTATATGAAATACATAGAATTTACACTGTGCTCTGTTTTAATTTCTGTTTTACACTGCAATCCTTTCAGTCATTTTGGGGATTGGAGCTGCAAGAGGTTTGGTAGTGTCCCTTTCCCCATAACTCACCCCATCATGAAGCTCAGAACGCACACCATCCACGCTGCTTCACTTATTTTGCTCCCGGTTTCCGTGACAATGACCTCTTTACATGTCGGACACTTTGTGACCTGGGCTGTTGGACCCAGGTTCTCTACTTCACCCAAAGATTAAGAAACAGACCAAGGATACAAGTAAATGAACATAATCTTCAAAGCAAACGGGATGTCAGCCAATAGATAAAAAAACATCACTTTGAGTGTTTGACTTTGCTTTATCAAAGGTGTAACGAACCAGCAACGACGGGGTCTGTTGTTGCCGCCGTATTATCATTCAGATCCGGCAGGAGAGGAGGGAGAATGTAGATTCCTCCGCGGGGAATCTCTTTATAGGTGGAACGCTCTTCTTGTGTTCCTGCATTTTTTTTTTTTTAAATAAGAGCAGTACAGACGAGAGATAAATTGGAGATTTAAAAATACCAGCTGTGACATCGGTGGAGAGGAAAGGTGTAAGGAAAGTCATGAAATGGCACATGCCTCTGTCTTCCTGGCGTGTGGAGCTCACTCTGTTTTTCTCCATCTCCTTTTTTTTCACTCGCAATTCCTCAAGCTCTTTCTCAATGGTCTCCAGCTCACACTCCTCCTCCCCGTCCTCACTTGAGGCTGACAACAAAGCATAAAGTCTAAGAAGAAATGCATGTTGGTTGTCTATCATTTTGGCTGTGGCCACTTGCAAACTAATCAATAAGCAACGGTGGAGATATGTGAGAATCTTAGAATCATAAAGTGAGTTCAAATGGTCTAAGAATGTGTGTCTTAAGTGTTGCTGGAATAAATCTCCAACATTCAAGACATCCACACTACATCAAGATGCCTCCACTTCCTGGTCAACCAAAGGCCTGACTTGACCCAAATTAAAACTTGATCATTTGCTAAAAATTATTAAATGAAGGAAAGACACTGTCTTTTACAGACTTGAAGTCTATCAGCGCTGCTTCCATAAATTATATTATTGATTGTGAATAGACCAGAAAAACACATTGAATGGTATGTTTGTGTAAAGAAATTGCACACGGCACAATGTTTGTTGTGTGACTCACTTTCTCTTCTATTCTCATCAAAGCTCTGTGCTTGTTTCTTCGTGCAGTTTTGTATCGTCTGTAGGAGGATGCGCCTGGTTTGAAGATGTTGTATCCGTAACTCTATGTCCGCAAGTGTTGGGGAGCCTTCCTTCGCCTCTGCTGTCTCCTGGCTGGCTTCGGGTGGCCCTGACAGCTCCTGTTCTGGCTCTAAACGTGCACCTACATCCATCCCTTCACTTGTCACCAACTTGGAACAATGCAGCAGCACCACGTCGTTGTTTGAATTCTCCATCCCAGGTTAGGCACTGAAATACAAATGTCCCCGAAGCAAGCTGTGCTGAGTTCAGTCCTGAAACCGGGGTGGCGACTTAAAGCTTCAGGCTCAAAATCCCAGACGTCAGTGCCTTTGTCCTTTTTCCCCTACTGTAGTTTTCAATTCCTCCTTTATTTTTCCTTTTTCCTCTGAAGCAAGGAAGATACAGCGCTAGTTGACAACAATTCCTGCCACTAGTAAAAAAGAACTTTTCTTCCATCTGTAAAGCCTTTTATCATGATGTCCCAAGCAGAACTATCAGCATGGATAGTGGAAGGATAGACTTGAATTCAGTTTATGCACTAACCTTGGGCATAAACAAATAAGTAACTGAAAGTCCATAAAATATGCAAATGTAGGCAAATATTGTAAGCCTTGCACCTGTGCTAGATAAATTAACTGTAACTGAACAGGCCACTGCGGTGTATGTTAGAAGAAATCAAATGGAACTAGTAAAGCCTCTAGTGTCTTTGATTCATGATTTGATCCCGTGGAGATGTATCAGAGTTTCACTCCATCACAGAAGGAAGCAAATATCCATGACTTTGCCAAACATTTTTGTTTTACATGTTTAAACACTACACTAGAGATAAGCTAAAGGCTGACATCCCACGATTTTAACATCTGGCATTGTTAAACAACCATAAAAAAATATGTCTCTATCCTCATGACTTCGAATAAATGGCACCAGTATGTTTTCTTTTCCTCATCTTTAAGACTTGAAAAATTTTCTCTGGTTTTGAAAGCAGAATCAATAGACAAGTATGATAACATTTGTATCTGATGATTCCACGGGAAAATTTGTTACCACTACAATCTTTGAGATGAAATTTTACTAAATTTGTAGTAAACAATGTAAAAGGTTACGACTACACAACACATTTGCAGCTCTCTAAAAGGTAAAACATTGATGTTTTTTGGCATAGTTCACAGCACACGAGCTTTCTGAAGTGTGAAATGTCATTGTTGTTCCCATGTGAGTGTTGCCAGCCATGGTGACATCAATAAAGCAGTGAGGCCAGTTTTTATCAGCTGTGCAGATGAGGTCTGACCTAAATTCCACCCATAAAAACACCCCATGTAAACAGATTCTGTTTAAATAATGGGGGAAAACTCGTAGGTGTGTGTATATAGATGAGGATTGTATTCCATAAAGATTTTTTGATTACTTTAATTTAATTTCCCATAGCTAAGAGTAATGAGTTGCCACTGTCAGCCTGTTTTTCTTTCTTTCCTATTACATTACATGAGCAAAATTGTTCTAAAAATGGCCACTAGATGTCAGAAAAGAGCAGGCCAGCTCTTAGATAGATTAAGAAATAAGTTTTGTAAAATAAATCATCGGTCCTCCATCCATCAATTAATTTATCCATACAGTCTTTCATTCATCTTATACCTGCTATTCCAACCCAACACAAGGCCTTTAGACCAATCTATTCCTAACCCATGAATTTCTGATAGTTTTTTCATTATGGATGAGTGCGTTTGAAATTCAGAGACAAACAGATCAAATAACAGTTAAATATGTGTGTGCGCCACCTGCTAGGGTATTAGTCACCAAGGGACGCACAAACACAGTCGCTGATGGTAAAGAAGCTTAATTGTACAACAGCAAATAGTTCTCACTTATCTCTGAGCCACAGTATTCACTCTGGAAAATAAATTCGAAAACCCTTGGACTTGGAGCTGAAGTTGGCTTTTTGATAATGGAACGCCACCAAAGTAGGACAAAATCTCAGATATAATTAGTTGTCAAGTCACAAGTTCCCACTTCCATCTGTTGTTCCTTGAATACAAAATAGCCATGGTGAAAATATTTGGTATATGGAGCTACTGTAATCAGTATTTGAATATCAAAAGTCTTAATCTTTATTTGTGACAAAACAGAGGTTCCCCAGAGAGAGGCAATCTGGTATCACAAAACAAATGAAAGTAAGAGGTTTTTGCATCTTGCGTCTGTCTGTCATCACTGTTTCTATTAATATGTTTTTTACAGAGTTTTTGGCACACTCCAGTAAAAAAACACATTCCTTGTCATGTTTATGTAAGTTTTGGGGGGAATCTGCTATATTTGGACAGTTTTGCATCCCTGCGCTCAGCTTGAGCCATAATATTTGTCTGTTTTTTGGTTTATTCTCTCTGTCATTTTATGTCCATTTGCTCGCATTCTCATATGGAGCTCAATCTTTAATGATAAAACTACTGCGCTGTTCTTGTTTTGGTTATTGCTCTCTGAAAACATTTTAACAGCATAGTCAGCAGCTAAGCTAACTAGCAGCAACACTATTAGCTTCTGAGCTAGGAACAGCTCAAAAAGCTATATAGTTATATAGAAGAGCTATCACAATCACTCCACTCATATGTTAGAGAAAGAAAACAGAGGCATTTTTTTCAAAAACATATTGTCCTCAGAGAGCTGCTCACAACTGTTACACAATTGTTACTCAAACGTGTCCTATCACACAGTTAATCTATTAATCTTTACTGGTAACGGCACTCCAATACGTCACAGCAGTGATATAGGTCAGTTAACATTTACTTGCTGTGTATATAGATGAGATTTTAACACACTGCCGAGGGGTATTTTTCAGCATCCAGAATCCCTATTAATTTGTGGGCTTGATGATATAAAGCTCATAAAAAGGTTGCTTCATTTCTTGATTAGCAAGCATGTGCGTGTACATCTTTGTCTATTAAACACATTCCAAACCTTCAAGGGCAAATCAGGATCTTTTGTTGTTCGTTCGTTAATTCAATGTCAAAACTTATCAGAGCAAGGATACACTCTCTGCAACTTTGGGGTCATATGAAGGCAAACATCAAAGATATGTACATTTAAGAGAGTGAGTCCGTGATCCGAGCCATTGACAAACCATTTCCTGTGCAGCTGTTTCTGGCTGGATGTATTTTCATTCTGAAAATTAGGAGGATTTTGAATGCGCCATGCCAGATCTGCTGCTTTTGGCTCCCATTGTGGTCTTTAAACATGTTTGGCTGAACATGAACAGGCTCAATGTGACTGAACATCCATCACATCAAGTGGGCTCCAAGACATAATTATACGCTTTAATGCAAGTTCACTATTAATCCACTCATGAAACAGGTATCCACTCAAGTGGAGAATGGAGACAATAGGAATCTACAGGCCGTTATCATGTTCCTCAAACTGTTCCTGCACTTAACGTTGCTATGAGGGGACATACATGCTCTCTAATAATGTCTGCAAAGGTGGTGTCCAAGAAACTTCCACAAAGATGACTAGGCCCACCCTACCATAGATAAACAGCACACCTATCCATCCAAATGATCTAATAGAAGGTGTTACTTATCAGAACACTTTTTCATTGTAGGTTCTTTCAGAAAGTGCTGAGCAGTGGTTGACAGGGTTAGAGCTCCCAACCATTTTTTGGCTTTTCTGCCATAATTCACCCCACAGACACAACTGCGACGCTGAGCTTTTGGTACAACTCTGACTATCATGCAATCCCTCTGTTAAGTGCGAAGATTATTGGCCAGTAGATGGCATTTGCATTCCCCAACCTTGGTCAGGTATATGATCTGTTTTGATTGTCCGGTATGAGACAAAAAATAAATAAATACAGGAATAGGGGTGTCGATGGCCAACTTTTAGTGGTCTTGATCAGGATTGATGTTTGCCATTTAGAATGTCTGAGATAATATATCATATCGGGAAAGACACTGATCAATCCTTTGAGTTCACTATTTGTTGCTTAGACCAGAAACAGCTGGAGAGTTATGTCATTCAAATCTTTGACAGTTTGGGCGCAATGCCTCGCATGTTGTCCCCTTATTTTACTATTTGCATTCACTTATTTCCCATTCACATTTTCAAAATGCTGATAAAAAAATGAAAAAGGGCAACTTTTTCTCAAAACTTTAGCATATACAGTACACATATACAGTATTTAAACATGTACAGATACGTATTGTTAGCTCCATGACTTATAGGTTTAGGACTGCTTTGATTCTGTGTTTTTAGATACACACATATTTGCACATGTAAAAAAGGGTGTACCTGTTAGGTATAGAGATATCATAGGCTTTGATCCCATATGTAGCCGCTTTGTTCTTTGATGCATAATGTCTGCGCTTGCAGGCTGAAATGCTGTAATTCACCACAGGAATCATTAATGTTTCATCTGATCTAATTGAACCTCTGCTGTCAACCCAGTGCTGCCTTACAGTCAGAAGAAAAGAGCCAAGATGCAATGTCAGTGAAAATGAGTGTGACAGAAACCCACGATTGATGATTTCAATTTCATTACATGTGCGACACAAAAGATGGAGTGGAAACACAGCTTTACGCTAGTTCGATGAGAAGCCCACAGATAAAAACGGGGTGCGTGGTTAGGGTTTAGAGTGAAAAGGCTGTACTCAGTTCCTGTGTACACATCTTTGGCTGTGATGTTCGGAAGTAAATCATTTTTGAAACACCTTTTGCTGCTTTGTCCTGAGATTTGTCCTCTTTATTCTAATTCCTCCGTCCATCTGTGAGCTGAGAGAAGGGACACACAAACAGAGAATTACGGAACGGAATACTATCTGCTAAATGCACAAAGATCAATAAGGATATGACATTAGAGGGGGTTTGGGGGGAAAAAAGGAGAAAGGAACTCTTTGATGCATCGCTTTGGTTAGGATCAGTCTGACATGAGAACAGAAACATGTTTCTGTGACATTTCTTCTTGCGGTTGGTGGTCTTTTCCCCCTTTGCATTCACACCCATGTATGCATGCATACACACTGACATCCTCTGCTTCCGGTCTAAGTGTAAGTGTGGTGGATTGTTTGTGAGCCGGTGTGTCAGTGTGTGTGACTTGGCTGGTAGGTCTGGTGCTTATGCATCCAGCCGTGCAGCACTGATACAACACCCAGAGCAGGGATAAAGCCGGCTTTGTGCTCAACTTAGGGTCTCAGGCACAGAGCGGCTGAAATGGCACACAGCCATTGTCACAGGTTCACCGCGGTCGTTGACACACACACAGACACATGCACGCACACTACACGGAGATAGCAACATCAGCACTGCTTGAAACCAATATTATAAGTGCAACTGTGACAATGTTTGACATCAGGGAATCACTGGCATATCATTTTGAGACTTCACTATAATTACTGCAAACAAACAACACCATCTGTCCAAATTTGCTAACAGGCTTGTTTTAGGTTGCCTGTGCTTCTGTTGCTGATTGCACAGGAAGCGTTGCATTATTGTGCGATAGCACCGTGAGATGCTTTTGCTAGTGAAACAAGCTACCGACCTCAAGTCAGCTTAAACCTAATAACCAGCAAACACAGATGTTTGTTAGGAAATTATTCCCTTGACAACTATACTTAATGGTTGTATTACATTTAAGGAAAATTACAAGTAGGCCACCATTGTCATTGGGCCTTTCTGCCAGAAAACAAGCCATGCTGAATGATTTTTTTAAGGCATCACCAAGATCCAAAAGATGGAATGACTGACCCGATATCCTAATGGAGCCAGTTTAAATGTTCTTAAAAGTGCCTTGCTATGGTTCCCCTGATCAGCGTCTGGCTGCAAAAAATATGTCTGGTTTCAAGAAAACCCCATTCAAAAAGGATCTATTCTCATGAAATCAATTAAATGTAATTTTCTTTAATGGTTTAACCCTTTCTTATCATTCTACACTGGCTGAAAATGTATTGAACTCTCTCAAAATATGTTGAGTTTGTAATAAAACCTTTTCTCTTCTTTTAACCCACATAATGATAATGCCACAGGATTTTTGTGAATTGTGGAATGATGAATTTCTTAGAAATTTTCGAATTTTAGAGTTTTTTTTATTGTTTCCATTTTGTTATAATCTACCAATTCTTGAAGTTGGGCTTTTTGGGTTTGGGTTTAGTTTAAGCAGCTTGGAAGACTGAATTCTGAAAAAAATATATGACTACAAATGTCCTTCCTCTCCTTCAAAAGGCTCTTGTCGAACATTTCGGATAAGCTCTCTTTTTATTTTGAACGTCTGTCATTTTACTGCTACTTCCTGCTGCTGGCTGCAGTTTTGTCTTGTGTCGATCTGGATCCTCCACCTGCAGAGAGAACAGGAGAAGGTGAGGTGCCAGATTACAAATGCACCCAATGTCACTCTGTCCTCTCAGCCCCACCGCCTTCTTCCACAAAGAGCACAGTGTCCTCTGTCTACCACTGTCTATACGGTGCCCTGAAGGCATTCTGTCCATTTCAGCTGCCTTCCTCTCTTAAAAAATTTTCCCTGCTTCACTTCTGGGTTGAATTAAATTTTCAAACAATGCCAAAAGCCTAGTTTCATCCTGTCAGCCACCCTAACTACATGAGCTGGTGAGTCACGCCGAGACAGTCACTGACTCGTCCACTGTGCAGCCCATGGTTACGCCAAAATACTAATGCGGCTCAAATTAACTTAGTGCATGTTTTTTCTGACTCATAAAAGATTCACAATGCAGATTTTAAAACATGTTACGTCATGAAATGCCTTCCTGCACACGTGTTTCTTAGCAGTCATCATCCTCCCTGCCGTTGGAGGCATGTTCCTCATTTGATGGGAGAAACCTTTTTTTTTTAATGCTGTGATATTTCAACGACTATCTTTAATTAGTACAAGTGGAAAAAAATAAATGACTTTCCAGGTTGTCATTAGTGGCCACTTCTCCTGTCCATGGCGTACCTCAGATTTAGATCAACCCTCTGACTGGTCCGGGGCGAGCTCTGCAGGGTTGAAGCTGTTATGCCCATTTTGCAAAGATTAAACTTTTGTACTCTGCTTGAGTGCAATTTCCATTGACTTTCGCAGAAAGAATGGGGGCACCATCAGGCCTTTTGAGTTTTCACTGGTCGCATGCTATAATGGGTGAGGGGAGGAAGGGGAGGAGTGGATGTGACCAACTTTGGGCTCAGTGGTGGTTAATGTAGTTTTGATGCACATTGTTTGTGTGAAGCAGCTCTAAAAGGAATGTTGTTAAGGAGAAGATGTGCTTTAATGCAGAGGGGTCCTAGAGGGTCACTGGCCTTCAGGTTTTGGAGGTTTCCCTGCCTTAACATACCCATTTCATAGGTGAGTTGATGTTGGGAAACTTCTAAAAAGCTGCAGGACAGCGGCCCTGGAAGACCGGAGTTGGACTCCCCTGCTGTAATGTGTGTTTTGCTTACATCAGCGGTTTGTTTGGAGGATAAACAGAAAAACCAGCAGCCGCCCAGCACGGGCAGTTCCAAAGTAACTACATCACAGTTTAAAGTTTAAAGCACCCGTTGGTGTTCACGGTGGCCAACAAGTGGCCCCCGTTTATTTGTCAGATGGAGCAAGCTCTATCTTTATTCATTTATGTGAGGCAGTGCTGACCTAAAGACCCCGTTCACTGCCGACCTTTCACCTCAGTAGAACGGCAAGCCGTCGAAGCTCAGCTCAGTGGCTGAAACAGCCACCAGAAAGCTGGCAGACTGGTACGCGCAACCAGCGAGGAGTATCCACTCCTTTGTCCTGCTTGGGGGAGGAGCAGTCGGGAGGTGAGATAAGGACACAGTGAACCCTGTGACCCACTCCCTCTACAACCACCCGCCCACGCCCCTACACCACTGGCATGTGTGGGCGCGCGTATGTGGCGTGTGTTTACGACTAGGCAACTACGCACACGCTGACCACCACTGTTTGTTTGTGTTTACGTCGAAGGGACTACAGACTGAAGGAGGTGAAGACAGAGATGCCTGCAGAGCTGGAAAAGAAAAGACGTTTGAAGAGCTCCACTGGGAGGTCTGACCAGATGGCTGTATCACATCTACCTGAACCAGGAGTCCAAGTGTGAGATTAACATCCGAAAGGACACATGCTATAGTAAGCAATCGAGAATAGGCTGACATACAATATTTATTTAGGTTCACAAAAATGATAAGTTAATTATCAGGTAGTCCACAAATATTGTGGGAATGGTCTCATACAGTCATACAACAGGAGGGGGGTAGAAACATATGAGAAACCTTTAAGGAACAGGCCCACCCAGAAAAAGCTCAGATTAAATCCAAATGAAGTATGAAACATTCAGAAAGGATGAATTCAAACATTAGTTGAATCTAATAAGTAATAAGAAAAAGAAAGTTGGTTACTCTTTCAGAATTATGAACATGACATTCCTTATCATGTTATTATCCTTTAAAACAAAAAAGACCCTTGGCTAGTCAAAATATTTTCTCTTAGGCTCTATTCTTTGATCAATGTAAAAAGAAATACAAATAATGACAATAATTACAAAAAAATCAATGCCAACAGTACAAACTAAAAAAGGGGGCCGACCCTGTGTGTAAAATATTGCCATATTTTAGGGGTTCAAACAGAAACCCAAATGCTGTGAAATCCCCTCCACAGCACAGTATCTGAGGGTTTCTGTACTGTATGCTGTATGTCTCAAAGTAGTCTGTAGTGTCCCCAAAAATCGCTCCTCAGTGGGTTTCCTGAAGCCCTCTCACCCCCATTTTATCCACATTTCAAAGACACTCAGCCCAATTCTGTCTTCACGGTGAGACACCAACTGCATTTCTATTACCTCTGAATGAAACCCACCACCCTCACCCGCTCCTTTACGTCAACCTCCTTTCAAAACATGCCTCACCCTTGTGTACAAAACATGTTTATGAACACGTCATGCAAAGTGGCAATTCTATTTAAAAAGACGGAGTAGTTCTGTTTTTCTTTAATCTGTAGTAATTTTAGCTGCAACTGATTCATTCTTTCAAAATTCACTATTTTCAGTGATATTCATATATATATATATATATATATATATATATATATATGAACCTTAAATCCCACCCACTTTCTAAGCCTCCGCCTTTAACCTCTCAACAAAAACAAAACAATTAGCATTATAAACAACATTATATGAAAGAATGATTTCTCTCGTTTTTTCCTTGTAATAACCCAAATCTCCAGAAAAAAGTATACAGTGGACAGTTGCTGTTAAGAGTCCATGTCGAGAAAGCACACAGCGAGGATCAGTGAGCATAAACCCGAGCGGCTGCTGCTTTTAAGAAGAAAAAACAAAAAGAAAAAGAACTGGAAAAAAAAACAACTGTAAAAACATGTCCTGTGTCGGCTGCGGCAACAGTTGGTTTAAGAAGAATCCCTGATTGGCTGAAAGAAGTCAGGTGACCACCAGGTGAGGTAAGAAAAATCCCACCTTTGACGATGGGGATGACAGTAAGTGTTTCAGCTAAACTCTAAAGTGTGTATGTATGTGTGTGTGTATGTATGTATATATATATATATATATATATGTATGTGTGTATAGATGTGTCTTTACATTTTTGATTGCAAACTGACCACTCGCTCACATGCGTCCACACTGGCACCCACGTGCACGATGGTTCTTGAGTCAATCTGAAATACTGCATCACAACCTCCTCTCTCCTCGTGCAGCACAGACTGTTGCAGAAACACCAGTGGTTATTTAAAAAAAAAACTGTTTAAAAAGATGGAATTTTTTTGTGTAAAAATCAAGAAAAAACTAAACAAGAAACTGTTTGCTGCCTTGAATGTCCTTGAACATCACAAATAATCCTTGGGCGTGACAAATTTTATTTTATTTTTTTTGTTGCTTTTTTTAAAGTTCGATAATATTTCTTTCATAAATGCATTGAAGAAAAAAAACTATCAAAAATTTCAGTTGCTCTCTTATTACTATGTGTGTGCATATCCTCTTGTTTTTTTTTTGTAGTTTTCTTTTTTGTACTGACGTTTGCATTGGTTTATGTCCTCTTCTGTACTTGTCCACGCTGAGCTTTTCTTGGTTTGCGTAGATTCTCTTTCTAAATAATTGTTTTTTTTTTTTTTGTTTGTTTGTTTTTTTTGCAAAGAAAAAAAAAGCCCAAACCAATTCCTTCCCCTATCTGGTTCCACCCTTCCCATATCCACCCTCCCTGGCCCAGTTGGAGAAGAGTGGGGGCTTTTCAGTCCCATGACGCCCTTCATCTCTCTGCCTCCAGCGCTACGCTAGCCTTCTGCTCAGTGCCCGTGTGTGGGTTGACACCCATGGGCCAGGTGGGGCAGGGCTGCATGGGGGGCTGCCCCTGAGTCCAGAGTCCTTGTGGAGGTTGCGGCACATTAGGTACATTAGGTACATTTGGTGAGACCCCCCAGCCACCAACGTGAGGGGGGGGCGGTGAGGTGGCCATGGAGGCCGCCATGGGGCTGCCGCCGCTGCTGTTGAAGCTCTCGGACGCCTTCAGCCGGGAGAACATGGTCAACGCGTCTGGGAAGTTGGGGGGCGTCGCCGGTGTGTTGGCGGGGGTGCACATCTGAGGACGGGGAGGAAAAGGAAAACACAAATTAATATTAGGTGGGAAGATGTTGTGGAACATTTTTGGATTTTTCCATTTAGCCACTGACTATGAAGGAAATATGACAAACTGATACTCTGACAAATCCACCAGTCGACCAACAGAAAACACATTAAATGCAACTTGCCTTGAGTAAGAGTTAGCCGAAGGTTAAAAAAGGCCTGTATGCCTTTATGCATATTTCTGCCTTTTGTAATTTGTTGCTCTAAAACACTATGGTCAAAAACAGTTTGTTCAACTTTTAACAACTCAACAGCCATTTCAGCTCCACTCAAGGGCAGATCCTCCTTTAAAAGATGTAGGCTGTTTGAAATATTAGAATGGAAATGTAGGGGAATCCCTGCCGCCTGCTGTTTCCTGTAGAAGGTCCTACTGATGATATAGCGCTTGATTTAAATCCACATCCTGTTTCACAAAAAAACACGGTGTGAAACCTGATCACATAATACAAATCTATACAACAGACCAATCTGGACAACACAAACTGTGACTTTTCAAACTCCCCTCAGCTCCTTTATGCCAACACTGTTATTGTCCCGTTGCCAGAGGAGCCGTTTTAGCTCCATGCTGCACCTGTGTGCTAAAACAATACTAGATCCGGCCACCTCGTAGCCAACAAGCCATTTTAAACATGTTTGGCTGTATGCAGCATTCACCATCATCATCTTCCTAAGTAACAGCAGCTTCTCACACACTGGTCCAAGACCTGTTTCCTCTTCCATGCCCCAGTTCAGGAAAACAACAACCCCTGAATTCCAAGGGGAGACAGAACTGGAGCCACCTTTAGGCAGGATGGTTGTCGTCTAAAAATAAGGTCAGAGCCTGGAGAGAGAGGGCAGGGAAGGCATCAACAAAGGAAAGCAAGCTTAACCCACCAGGCCTCAATAACAGAAGTAGAAAGAAAACATTCTAACTTTTCCTGGGATCTGGATTTTGTGAAATGACGTGTACTATGATTTAGTGAAAACAAAGAAGGGCATGACAGAAAACACCAAATAAAATAATCTTTTCGGCTACTTTTATGTTTAAACTTGCAGGATATTGTTCATCAACCTCATCAGACCTAGAACAGTCCCATAGGATCTTTATGCACTGCAACAATGTCCATACGAGAGCTGCACCAAAACTGAAGGACTGTTTGTGTTTGGAGTGAAATTCCCAGAATGTGGAGTCACGGGCCACATGAATCAGCCATGAGGAATAGCAGCTGCAGAGTTTAACATGCTGGGGGGGTTGGAAAAACACAGTCTCCTTGCTGACAACTAGAACTAAAGCTGACGTGTGGTATCTAATCTACTCTTGGCTCTCTCACCCGGGATGTGCAGACTGTGAAACACAGCCTCAGCACACTAACATCCTTTCCAAAACAAAAACAAAAACAAAAGAAGTCCTCCCATGGGTTTGTAACCAAACCACCTTGCCCGCTAAAAGTGCTGCGCCCAGCAGGGGCACAGTCTAAGGCTGGGTCAGGCCAGAAGTTCTGAGAGAGGCAAGTTGGTATGAAAGATGAGCAATGACAGGAAATGCTGGCTCATGTCTCCGAGGCTGTTTCCTGTGGTAAAAAGACACCCTGGAAGGCTGAAGTGCCCTCTGCGCTCCTTCCTGTTCTTGGTGGGCAGCCACGGTCGTGCCGATTGCATTTTGTAACCACTGCTTTTGTGTGGTAGCATGTGTGAGTGAACTCAGGTAGAAAAATTCCGCCTCTTAGTCCCGCTGGTCACCCAGGCAAAAATGCTGACAAAACAACCTTTTGGTTTGTCCACTGAGGCTTTTGCATCTTCCCTACTCATCCATAAAAACCTCGACAGATAAGCAGGAACAAAAATACACCTGCAGTCGGCTCAGATCCTGCTTCAGCAGCCTCATATTAAAGGCAAAGCACAGCAGGAAGAAGTAAGAGGGAAAGAGGTTTTTGAACAGCAGAAGTAGACTCTGACGGCTCCAAATGACACATTATAAACATGTATGCTGTCCCCGTATTGAGCATCAACTTAGACATCCTGCCTTCCACTCTCAGAGAGCTAAAACGCAGTGATGAGTTACAACTCACATCTGCGGCTTAGACGTGTTACAGAAGTGGATATGACTTGCATCACCCACTGGTTTGAAGACCACGTGACTGCCACCATGTTCTCTATTTTTTCGGGGCCGGAAATGACCATAAAACAGCATCATACCTAAAAACTTAAATAAACTCTCTGTGAAGGTTGTCATCTTCTTACCTAAAGGTAGTTTCCCCTCCTTGCTTTTAATGATCAGCACGCTAATCTGAGTAAAATATACACCTGAGTAGCACCATATCGATTTGTGGGGAAACTTTGTAAGTCGTTAGAGAAGATGATGCTTTCGAATTGTTTAGGAGCCAGACTGTGGTGAGTCAGTGTTGACTTTTAAGTCGGCTTTGTGATTCAGGGCAGGCCCACTTTTTGTCAGAAAGTCTGCGCAGGTTTTAAGCATCGCTTGAAGAGGCCGGTTACTGTGAGCAAAGAGCATATCAACCCTCTCTGTACTCACTCAAAGCAATCTTTCGTGACTTGGACCAGTGCTGAGACATTGTGTCACACGCTTGCACACAAATATTAATATAAACACTGTTCACAGGCTCTGCATGTGTTTGTAAGCTTGCTCAGCAACCCTTTGCTCCCTATGTTGAGCCTTTGTGGGCCAGTTAACAAATCTGCATGAACATTTAGCAAGACAAACACACACATTGGTTGTTACAGTTGCAGACTGTGTATGGAGGTTTGCTGTAAGAAAATCCAGCAGAGAGGGCTTTAGTACAGAGGTCCAGCTCTTTGCTGAAGACACACAGATGGAGAGACGGGAAATAACAGAAAGTGAGAAACAGTTTGTGTTCAAAACACAGCCAACGGAGAGCAGTTGCCATGGCAACGGTTGTTACATGGGAGCAGAGCAGATCTGTTGACGGGACGGGGCCCGGGCTGCCTGTGGTGGTCACAGCGGACTGGCCCTCTACACCCCTTCTTTAGGTCTTTTTCTGAGCCCAGCAGGAAGAGCATTTGGCTGCCTGTCCAGAGTCTCTGTGCATCTTTGAACTCTGCTTGTTTACATGCACAGGTGTGTGTGTGTTTGCTCATTCAAAGACACTTATTTAGAAACATGAAGTGAGCGTATAAGCCTGGTTAAAAAGTGAGGCTTTCTATCCTTGTGCTGAGGTATCCAGAGGTTCAACTCGCATCCACTTTCTTTTTCTTAATTAAGTTTCAGATGATCAACAAACAAACAAATAAATAAATAAAGAGGATGGGCTTCATAAATTGCATTCAGAGCTGTATTAAGCATATACCTCTTCCTTTTTCCCTTCATAAAACATTAGAGAGAAGCCCACCACACCACAGCTTCCACCAATCATTTCCATGATTTATGACTATTCATAATTTGGGATTATCGCAATGAATTGCTGAAGCTGAATGAACTCCCCATCTCAGAAAAAAGAATATTGAAGATCCACAAAAACAAGATGGTGACACGAATCTAATGTTGTTGTTTTTTTTTAAGCAACAACAATGAGCAGAGTAAATAAAAAGAGAACCTAGAGTGTTGAACAGACGGTTGCTTTGTTTCCACAACATGATTCTGCCTGCCTACGAAATGTTTAGATGGGGAGTGTTCTTATGTGGCAACAGGCTAAAAACCAAGAGCAGCCACAACTGTGTAACATACTGTTGCACACTAGAGAGCTGATTCACAGCTTCAACAGTAAAAAACAGACCTGATAGCTCCAAACAAACAAAGGGGCCACTTTGCAGATGCCCAGACACTTGCTGCAGGGCCGGAAAAAAAGACGTGCAAAACGATGACACTACATCAGCTCGGTGGTATCGGCTTAAACCCAACCACATCTCTCCCAACCACTCTAACTGCACATCTCTAAGTGGAGGCTTCTCTTTCAGACAAAGTAAAGGATGGAGAAGTTTGGAATATTCAAGAGCCATAGGCATTGTAGGCCTAAATGTTAGCTGTAAGAGTAAGCAGCCAAACAACAGCAGAAATGAGAATGAACACTGTCTGTTGCTAACAGTTAACAGGCTGACAGAAGGTGCTCAGTGGCCACTCGTATGTAGAAATAGGAGTTTGGCCCATCAAGTTGTAGCAGACTAGCACGGAAACAGACAGGATAAAGGTCGCTGTGACAGGGGAACCAAAGATTACATTATGGCTCGTCCTTCCAGAAGATCTTTCTTAAGATGACAGAAACAAGTTATTTTATTTTTAAGTCACGTGAAACGAAAATGGGAAGAAAAAAAATCATAAGAAAGGAAGTTGTGGTTTTAGCTTTAGATCTGCACTCTGTATGTTTGGACAAAAAGAAAAAAGGCTAAAAGAGTAGATCAATAAGTTCAAAACTCAGAGGGTGCAATAGGGAATGTTAGGTAACAGGCAGCTCACATTAAAATATTTCATTCTAAGTTTAATAATGACAATATAAATATATTTTTTAGCTTTTTTTCCATTTTTGTTGTTTTCGTTTTCATACCCGAGACCCAAACGTGTGAACCTGCAGAACCTAAAGTGAACTGCAAAGCCATTATAGATCAAATGAAGGAACAGAAGAGCAGAGCTTAGGCAGAAGAGGATCAGAGTCAAAGGTCGTGATTGAGAGTAAGAGAAGCAGGAAAGGATGGATGTGACATTGAGCAGTGACGGAGCAGGAATAGTAGGACTAAGTACCAGTGAGACAGAGCGCAGAATAAGCCGACCTGCGAGCACGAGCCAAGGACAGGTCGGACAACATAGCCTTTATGCAACACACAAGGTTTCCATGTGCCACTCGTGTCTGAGCCGCCGTATGAGTAACCCTCCAGTGAGTATACTCCATGACTCTGAGAACCAGAATGAAACCCAATCTAACTCCAACACTCATAAACACATCTGGTCCTTGCAGCCATCCAACATGGAGTCTCTGAGTCCCTTGAGCCAAAGTTCCCGTGTGTGTCTGTCTGTGCACAAGTATCTGTGTGCGTGTGTGTGTGGTTAGGGTTCTGGGAAGCCTTGCTCCTGGAAACATGCAGAGCAACATGTTGGAACATGCAGTGCGCAGGCCAAGTCTCTTCAGATGTGGTTAAATGTTTGGCGTTGCTGTAAAACAGACACAGATAGCCGACACAGACCCGTCTATAGCCAGGGATAACCTGAACAAATCTACACCTGACCAGGTCCAAAATCTGAAGCACCTTGCTTTGTGCACACTGATTACATTACTCGCAAAACCACAGCTGAGGGAAATAATTTGGGCGTCATTCATCGCCCTGAATAAACTTCTGAAAATCACATCTGCAGCGGGACACGATTGACAAGAGAGGCAGAAACAACAGAGAAATGCAAGCAGTTAGTCATCCATGAAGTCCAATCCTGATTTACACCTCTGCTCGTCTTCCTCTTAGCAACGTCAGAGCTTACACCGATGAGAAAAGTCAGGGTTTTAAACGCCACACCCAGACAGCAAACCTAAGTGCAAGCAGTTACACATCAAGCATGCACAAAAACCTGAACCAGGCACCTCCTCCCCTTCTTCTCCTGGGTGTTCATATTGCCAGGAAACAATCTTTCATAAACCCCATGCCTACTTTTATCACCAGCCAGCAATCCCATATACTTTTCTTTGACGTCACTGTTCCCAGCTCATCACAGCTGAACGTTGCCCTCCATTATGTCTAATTCACTGGCACTATGTGTAATGCCTGTTGTGATAAATGGCAGCTGCCATGCAGTAAAACAACTTATCACTTCTTCAAAGAAATGCTTGTTTGTTTTCTTTTTACTTTGAGTGTTCAGACATGTATGTCAATTGGTTGCATTTGGGAGAAGTGGGAATTTCTCCAGTTCTCTTATTGCTTGTGACTGATGGACAACAGCTTTTAACAGTATGTTCATTATTCATACTTACTAAAACTAAAAATGTGGCTGGAGTAGGCCAGATCCACAGGAAAGGATACGAGTTTTGCCATTAGTCGGTAAAGCAAATGAGGCATAACTCCAACGTCCTGTTACAGTTGAGTTAAAACAACACGAGTGGTGCAATAACAGGTTATATCCGGAAGCAAAGCGAGTCAGAGCTGTTAGAGCAAATAAACTCAAATTTAAAGGAAGTCGGGATGCCATCTTAAATGTAAGAAAAGAGAAGAAAAAGTTTGAAAATTCGAAAAGATAATTAATTTACAAAATAATCATAATTGATTGAGGAACCATGAGCCTTTTCTTTCTCGATTTCTCTTCTTCTAACAACAGCCTGTAAACATCTGGGAACAGAGAACAGCTGCTGGATCTTTTGGGGGAGGAATGCATACCAAATTTCCCATATATAGCAAACTCCTAAACTGTTCTGGGATTTGTCATATTTTTTGCACTGTGATCAGTCAAGCATTTTCAAATGGTGAAGGATCTACAGGCAAGTCATGAAGCCACTTTGTTATTAGAAATTAGCACTGTTTTAAGATAACTCAACCTCCGCTTCTTTTTACATCTGAGAATTTACCTCTTTAGCAATGTTCCCTCTAAGGTGCACAATTGCGCATTCGCGCACTGCTCCCACGTTAAATAAAATAAATACTTAACTGTTTATTTTATTTACAGTTCAGGTTTAATTATATTGTGCGGAGAATGTGGGAGCAGTGCGCGAATGCGCATCGCGCAGCTTAAGAGGGGACGTTGTTCTTAAGGTGCTCTTTCTATGACTTGTTGATAATTACCCTAAGTCATTACGCACAGAC
>CAJRST010010001.1:12601755-12612360 GCA_907169785.1 Menidia menidia
AGACAGACAGACAGACAGACAGACAGACAGACAGACAGACAGACAGATAGATGGTTAGAACAGCCATGGCTGTGACAGGAATTTCCTACTTTAAAAGCAAGCTTTGTGGTTTACTTTGCTTGCCTCCCAAATCAGACACATGACAGAATCACATGTTTCCAGACAGCAGTAGGAGTCACCCAGCTGAGTTCCTTCCTCTTTAGTGGTCGCATGAAGATTCATTCACTTTGTTGTGGCTATGTGTGACCTACACGGAGAATAATTAATCATGGAAACTGATATAACTGAAAATTATGTTTTAGAACACAGTGTTCTCCCTGCTTTGATTTTTGTTTAAAGACCATGTTAACTGAACTGAAGATGATGACTTTCCAAAGTTGTTCATGTGTCCATAAAAAAGAGCATCAGAGCATATAAAAGTATTTCCCAAGAAAAGACATACAAGCAGTGCTAAATAAGACATGGTTTTCTGTCAATTTCTAAAACTATAAATTACAGATAAAAGTAAAACAGCCTTAGGGTTTATTTTTTTAAAGAATAACCCTTTTTGCCAAATGTGAGCAAACATGCAGCTACATTGGTCTGTGGTGGCTAATTGCTTTGAGAATTATGCTAAAACTAAAGGATGTCATGGCAATTAAATTGTATGACAGGAAACAAGAGTGGTAACTAGAATTCTGGAGCCTTGACTCTTATGTTTGTAACAACAAAGAGGGCTGGTGTGATATTAAGGGAGGTATGAGATGTTGTATAAAGCTGGAGGTAGTTTCTGCTTACAGCAGCCCTCTTTCACTGTGAAACGGTCCATTTTAGGTTGGTGCATCTCTTGGAATGTGTTGTGGCTGCAGTGTTTGCATGTGCAGACAGGGTGAGTGTGTGTGTGTGTGGGGGGGGGGGGGTCCACTGGGAGTTAACAGGGTGGGGTTCCATAAAAGAGCAGGTTGGGATTTGATTAAAGCTTGGATGTCTATCATGGTATGTAGATACAAGCCTCAATGAATTCATTCAGAAGTACAAGGGGTACAGGCGCAACATGCCCTGGATATGCCGTCCGTTTCTCCGTAGTTATCCACTTTTTAATGAACTGAAACACACACACTGTCTACAAAAGAAGAAATTAACTCGGGGGAAGCTTCAGCTAAACCTCAATTATTTACAGCACTTTACAAGACTGAACTGATGAGTGGACCATCTAACTCCACTACTACATCATACGGTGTGTGGGAAATCTGATAACACAACACATAAATAATGATAAAAGTGTAAACTGTAACACAGGTGAACATAGTTCACGAGCCAAATTCCAACTCACTCACAGCTACAAATCTCAAAACAAATATTTGCTAATCTTTAAGAGGAAAAAATAAAACCAAAAGAAAACTACCTCTTTGAAGCCAAGATGATTTCTTCTCCAGAAGGCCAAATATAGACAGTAAAACAATTCACAATGCCCCACTGACACTAACAAATCATCTTTGGGCCTCAAAGACAAAGGCATAAAACTCTGAGCACTATCCACAAACCGAATGACCAACATGATGTCGTAAAGAACCATGCTGCCAAGAATTGCATCTCCAAGGGGTATAGGTTGGGGCCACTGGGTCTGGGGTGAGGCTTCGAGCCAAAACACCAATCCCAAGGATGAGTTCAGCTCCTGTTGTCCCACAAAACACTAATACCATAACACTTAAGAGCAGAAATACTGCTTTCTGTTTTCATGTTTAGACTGAAGAGAGACAGCAATAGGGGGAGGGAGACAGTGAGGGAGTCAAAAGTTAAACCAAAGTGGATTAGATTCGTACACCAACGAACACCGAAGCCTGGTAAGCTGCAGGGAGGTTGGAAATGCATCCCTGCTGTAGTACCATTGTAGTTCTTTACAAAACACCCACGTCACTCATACACAAGACATAGATGTGTGAAATGTGCGAACACACGCTCACACACTGCTGAAACTGTAACAAGAACAAATGCAGATGCTGTCTGTTCTGACACATTATCAGGTCACTGCAGCGTGCTTGGTCCTATTTGGTGGAAGGGGGTGGTTTGCTCCTGGCAAATCGTTTACTCTCCGAATTAAAGTGCGACACCTCATGAGCTAAATGGAAGCCAAATGCTATTATTCACTAATGAGATGAGAATACGATAAAGGGGCCCTGCCTTGATAAAAGACACGTCAGCTCAGTGTGAGCAGTTCTTATGCCAACCTGCCATAATTGCCCTACTCTGAGGCAACAAATGCACATTTCTCACTGAGTATGTGGCTGAAAACCTTTAGTAGTTAGGTGACCCTCTGCTCTACACAGATCTTGCTCTGAAACAAAGCTCAAATGGACGATTTCCCAAATCCCCTCGCCTTCCATTTCAGGCTTTCCAGCAAGCAGCTGTTCCCAGATGCTGCCATAAATGCAGCTGCAAACAAAAGCTGAAGATAGAACATCAAATGATGCAAGTTTTTCATAAAGTCTAACCACCTTGCAGAATTATCCGAGGCAAATGGAGCAGAACAAGGGTCTATCTGTCCTAAAACTAAGACATTATGCCGCCCGCCTCCTATGCATCTAAAGTCATGCAATGAGAAAAATATAAAATAATAATAATTCTCATTGTGATATCGATTTGGCTCTTTGTTTGCCTACACAAAGAACAGAATTACATATAACCTCACTAATGAGTTTCAGTTAATAATCAGGTACAATTATACTTTCAATATGTATAAAAAGACACACACATATATATATACATACTTGAGTACAACTACAATCGATTGCACGACAGAATCAGATTTTTTTTTAAAACATTCAATAAAAAAAGAAGTCAGCCCTCGCTTAGAAGAGACACGATTTACAGCAGAGGCAGCAAGCCCGTTGCGTTGGACCACTACTACAAAGTCAAGTTTGAAAAAAATAGACATTAATTAACACCTATGGATAGACAAATCTCTTCCATCTTGGCCATGCTCATCTGACGCTAAATGTGGAGAAAATGAAAATCTTCCGACACATTTAATGCAAATATGTGGACATAACATTATACGTTTGGCAGGCAGAAGTAACTGGTCATTTATTTAGAAACAAAAACTCAACAAAAAATGTATATCTTTAAATGCTTCACTCTGTTTTATAAAATAGACAGTTTAAAAACACAAGAGAATAATCTGCTCCTCTGATCACACTTCAAAGGAATCCTTTTAATAGAGCAGATTATATGCAGGCTACCTTATTTAAACTTCAGGACTGGGTCACCATAGTAACAGTACTTTCACTTGAGTAAAATAATTCTGCAATCCTGACGCCTCTGAATGTATACAGTGTGTGTGTATGTGGCTGCTGCTGGTGCTGCATGCGACTCAGTGTTTATTTCTGGAAGCTCACAACATGGCCGACATGTGCTTTGTTATTGTTAGTACAACATCATCTCTCTCGGCCTATGAGGGCTGCTCATAAGGCCTCCAACCACATGGTAGCCTAAAAGAGACCAAGCTTTAAGAAAAAAAAACACACACACAAAAACATGGAGGGGTTGATATAATCTAATTTTTAAAAACACAAGGGGTTTAACAAGCAAATCATTACCCACTCACCATTTGATGATGATGACCATATGGAATATTTGTTTCTTGAAAAAAGGCACTGAGGGCAGTCTAGAATGAAACACAGACAATAAATTGCATCATTCTATGTCTGGCAAAGGCATCAAATGTGGCTAAACAGGTCATTTTATCATCTGATGCATACAGTGTCAAGCGCGAAGAATCGAAAGAGCAAACTGTGAATAAAACAAACATTTTAAAAGTACCATCTTAATCGCTTATCTTTTGGGTTAGGACTCATAACAACGTAGCAAAACAGTCATTTGCAAGATAGCCAATACAACACGGCGGTCATCTATATTGCGTAATAGTACTCTGGCCTCGTCTGTACATTGCTGTAATGTGTCGGATTATAGTATTTAATCTGGAGTGGAGTCTAATTGGATATGCTGCTCAGTAGTAGGGTATGATGAGCACCAAGCTGTTTTTATTTAATCTATTTATTCTTTACATTGGGTGAAGAACTAATAGACTCACTTTAATTACAACACAAGTTCTTGTTTGAACCTGAACCGACTCTTCGGTGCGGTGGCTAACAGCAACGCTTTGTTTTGTGTTTAATTACAATATCTTTAGCAAGCGTCGAAAGGACGACACTTACGCAGAGACGAGGCTAAACTAAAGCGGTGCTTCGGACTTAAACAATGAGTCGAGTGGCTAATGTTACTCCAACGCCTTCAACTGTCGCCGAAGCCTTATCATTTCTTTCTTCTTTTTTTTCCTTTACCTCGAACTGCCAATGTGCCGCTTGCAATAACTGCTTCGCTTGGTCTGCCGCACAACCCGCCGTCAGGACGAACTGGTTTATCATGACTTGATGTTTAAGTTCATCCATTTTCGACGAAGCCCGTGTCCTACTTGCGGCAGCTGGCTCTGAAGCAGACTTTCGACCGTTTTTCCTCTTTCTTCGCTCTAGTTGTATTCCGTCTCTGCCTCAGTCGTCCACCATTACAGCCGGTTGAGCAAACACAAATATTTACTGTAGGAGCGGTAGTGGAAGGGACATTGCTTGATTGACGGGTGGAGGAAGCCAATGAAGTGAAGCCATCGTCGGTGGGACTTGTATGCTGCATGCGAAGGGTCTCGAATCGGCGTGTGTTTGCACGTCTAGTTTGAGCAAATTCCTGACAATTGCACTTTAATTTTACGCCAGAAATACCATCACAGGGAATTATTTCAAATCCTAATACAATTTTTATACTGGGACCACTGCAAAGATTGTGAATCTCAATCAGAAGAGTCTCGGTAAAGGTTTGTTTTGGACTACAAGTCCCGTGAGGACGCGGTTTGTTTGTAAAGCTCCAGAAGGTTGACTTTTGTGAATGACGGGCCCTCTCGTCCAATTCCCACGCGCGCTGTGTCAGTAGCTTGCCAAATATGGTAAACAAATCCACCAACACCAATTATATCGCTCGGAGTTAAATTAGGGAACAGCCGACGGCCGGGGTTGAAGCTCAGAGTCGTGTCTGCTAACAAAATTCCCGCTAGCTGTTGTTTAACCTGAGTGCCGCAGCTCATCGGCGCACATCAGCGAGGACTGCGGCGCTACTGCATCATATCTCACCTCCACATTTATCTGCCCATTGTTTCAATCACGTACAGTTTAAAAGCGACCCCTCCTTTCTGTTGCCTAAACATAGTTTGAAAGTTGGTGACACTGGTTTTAAAAGGACAATAGGCTTGGCCAAATGTTCATTACGCCGCAAGTAATTTAATTAATTGATTTTTTAAGGTTGATAATTTTATGCCATCGAGTTATTCGTGAAAGGATGGCTGTTAAATATAGTGAGAATAACACATAGGCTATTTGTAAAATAGGGATACATAAATTAATAGTGAGACAATTCTACAATTACTTAAATATATCTGTCTCGTTCATTATATTGGAGAATACTATCACCGTTAAAAAAAATATTTACCTAAATTAAGGGATTAGAAGCAGTAGGCTAAAAGAGGTGTCCCTGTTCAGCAGTAGCTTTAATATGCAAGTTGTGAGTAGGAGCTCTGTGAGACCAATGCACATACCGCTGAGAATTATGGGTAATTGTAAACTAAACAGTGTGACCGCATAAGAATGGTGTAAAAAGTGGAAGCAGAGACACATGCTGGTACAAGGATGAACTGACACAAATGAGTCAGGCTGAAAATCCTTGAGAATATGAACACACTTATACACAACACAAAAGCATACATTTCCCATCTAATCCAACCGTTGAAGTGGTCATACCGGTTTACACTTTGGCCTGTTTTGCTTCTCATTTACGGGCAACGTATGGCCTTTATTGCAAAGACGAAGCCACACTTATGTTAAGACACCACAGACGTTTATTTTCCACCCTTAAAAAGTAAATGACTGTCTTTTGCCAAATGAAACACACGTTTGTTAGTTTTTTTAATTCAATGAGTAAAAACGAGGTGAATTCTGGAACTTCCACGGGGTGGCAGCGTTTCCCCACAATTAACTTTGTATATATATAATTCAGCGAATGTATTGATGGGTTAGGGTATATATATGTCCTTTGCGTAATTCATTGAAACTTCTGGACCTTCTATCTGATAAACATGCTGTCTGCTTCTTGCTTGTCAAATAAAAGTAGCACTCCAGAGAATCCTGGTGGCATCTCAGTTATATGACAGTTTAAATTCCAGTTTTGGACATTTTATTATTTTACTGTCTGAGGTTCTAGTTTATACACAAAATCCGTTAGAGTATTTCAATTGTTCAAATGTAAAGAGATGATTACACAAGTAGCACAAAAAGCTATTTCCAACCTGTATCTTTATACACAAATTGCTATTTTGTTCTAATTCACTTAGTTGCATCCAAGAAAAATAAGGCAAAGTAAATGTGAAAGAAAGGAAAGGGACAAACGTTACAGTTTTATGCATGGAAATTTTCTTTGTCCTACTCAGCACGACGGAGAAAAAAAAGACACGACAAGCTTTGAAAAAAGGAATGGGTAGAAAATAGTTAAATATTTATTGAAGTTCGCACATTTAAATACAATTCTAACTATTCCCATTTCCCCAGGCAGCATAAAGAAAACGACTGGTTGCTCAAGATTCTTTAGCGCTTCTTCAGTCCCTTGTTTTTACTTTAATGACCTCTGAGCTGGTGTATCTTTCAAACACAGACAAATAAAACATTCTCCAATACTGATTCTATTGAATGTGTTTAATGGAACATAAAGTAAAGCGATGCACTAAATTGAAAGATTTCTCTCACTCTGGTACTTGTTTCTGGTTTAAGACTGGTGTTGGGTCCTAAATAATAATAATTTGATTGTTACTTTTTTCATCTTTGCTCTGGGGTGCAGTGACAAAAGTTAACTCAGACAGAAAAACGGCAGAAAAACAAAAATAATTTCACGAGGCAAGTAAAAGGAATTAAAGGACAATGATCTAAGACTTAATATAGAACAAAAATGTGGTTTTGGTTGGAGAGTAACAGTCACTCAAATATTTCAAAAGGATTTTTGTTTGGACATTTAAAAGTGTGTGATCTTAGTTGGAAATGTCTCACTATGAATGCAAGCACGCTCAGCACTTTTGTGTGCACAGCGGACGTTTGCTTTTCCACGTCTAAAATCTTAAAGCCAGCACAGTATCAACCTTGTTGAAGGCGAAAGTTAAACAAAGCTTTGTGCGTTGAGCGTGAGCTACTCATTTTGCAGGTGTAGCGCGGGACTGGTGGCGCGCGTTTTTCTGCGCCAGCCAGGCGCTGCGACGCGCGCCACGGGGGTCATATTTCAGCCCGCTTCCGGGACCCACGCAGCAACAAAAGACAAAGAGATTATAAGATGAGAGGGGGGGTCCTTGTGGTCCCATACGTGTGGTTTCACTCTATAGAGTGAAGGCGGTGACGGTGGATGTGGGGAGGGAGCAAATAAAACCTGGATAGGCAAGAACATAAACCCAACCAATCAGAAATCCTCCCAGGAGTTTAAAGGGATGGTGGGCAGTCTCTTGGGCTTTATGAGGGACTTTATTTCACAATCTTCACATTTTTCTCACGTCTTGAGCATCCGCACGCATTCCAAGGAAGCGCGCTTTGCGCCAGTCGTCATGGTTTAGTCTTAAGGGTCTTTTCATTTTTCCCCTCTATATGAGCTTGGTGCTCCCTGCCCTCCCCCCGCCGCACTTGTTGCGCAGAACCTAGATGCGCCGCTGAGTCCTTGGAAAAGAGAGGCAGGGACGGACTGCAACAGGTGCACATAGAGCATCTCCTTCAGCAAGCCATTGGAGGTAGGGAATGTACGCATTATTTCTAAGTAAAGTGGATTAATATGTTGGTTGTTTTTAAACGCTTGCGCAGATATCTAATCGCTGATGATGTATTTGACCTATGGATGTGAAGAGTTCCTTAGATGAGTAGAACGTAACTATTTTTTCTTCCGCCCATTTACTTTTTTCTTTCGCCTAAAGCGACCACTGAACTTTAAATGTAAATATAGAGACATTTGGGCCTTCTCCATTGCGCGCCTAGATCCAAGGATGCCGGTTTTGACAAGCCCCGACATTGCCAACAAGTTTAAGGAGAAATGGCTGGCGGTGTTCCCGGAGGATCAGGTCACCGGGTGTGACTCTGCCCCCCTCGACGACAGCCTGACCAGCCTCCACTGGCTCCAGAATTTCTCCATCCTCAACGCGGACCCGGAGCGGCCCAACGGGTGTCCTTCCTCGCAGCAGCATATTTTTTTCAAACGCCTTGGCTTTCCCAGAGCTGGCACCGACTCTCCGTCCAGCCCTCCTGCCGGAGACACCGCCGCCACCGGGATGCCTCTGTACCTCGGAAGCCCTGTCACCTCCGGCAGCGACTCCAAGACGGCACCGCAGTTTCCCAACTGTGCGCACCCCACAGTCGGGTACGCGCAGATCCCGGTACAGGCAAGCGCTCCAGTGGAAGTGGACTACAAAACCAACCCTAAAGTCAAACCGCCCTATTCCTACGCCTCTCTCATCTGCATGGCTATGCAGGCGAGCAAACAGCCCAAAGTGACTCTATCTACCATCTATAACTGGATAACGGAGAATTTCTGCTACTACAGACACGCGGAGCCCAGCTGGCAGGTAACCGAGACCGGATAACTCAACCTATATAATTAATGAGTGTGACAAATGGCGAGGTGAAGGTGGAAGGCTGTGCAGTTGACTCCGATGTCACCATCACGCACTTTATTTGCAGGCCTCGGAACATCAGGCAGAAGGCACAACTCATAGAATTGTTGTTGAAACCTCCACCCTCTGATAACAAGTGTTTATTTATCTATCCAAGAGTAGGCTATTTCCATTTTGATGCTGGCTTTTTGTCTGAAGGGAATTATGACGATGAGGTGGAGAAAGCACTCTGTGTGTGTTTGTGTGTGGGTGAGAGAGAGAGTATGTGTGTGTTAATGAGGGCTCCTGAGAGAGATGGCAGCTAAGCACATCTGAACTTGTTTGAAATGAGCAGAGCTGCCTGTTACTAGAAAGCCTCATTAGGAGCATTTGCTTTTCTAAACAAACAACAACAATACTCCCAACGCCTACTATCCTGAAAGAGTGGGCTTTTCAGTTTTGCATGAATTAAATATTCCATTGCATCCATGTTAAGTCTCCTTTTTTTCAATTCCCTTTCTGTTGTCACAGAACTCTATTCGTCACAACCTGTCCCTCAATAAGTGTTTTAAGAAGGTCCCAAGACAGAAAGATGAGCCGGGGAAGGGAGGCTTCTGGCAGATCGATCCTCAATACGCCGACATGTTTGTCAATGGCATCTTCAAACGCAGGAGGATGTCTGCTAACCACTACAGTAGCGGCAGCGGCTCTCAAAGGCAGAATAAAGTGACTCAGGGTTATCACAGCAGCCAAAATACCTGCCCTCACCAGGGGTTTGGTGGCAAACAGAAGCACCTGGCGTCTAAGAGCAACAGTAGGGCCACAGAATCCCCCCTGTTGGCCACAAAAGCCAGCAAAGCAGACACCGTGAGGGGGGACTTTGACCTGGCGTCTGTGTTTGACGACGTTCTCAGCGGGAGCAGCAGCACCTTTGAGGATCTGGACATCAACACGGCACTGAGCTCCCTTGGCTGTGAGATGGAGGTTTCCATGCAGGACAGGCAGCACTCAGCAGGGCTGGGAAGGTGGTGTGGAGGAGGTGATGTTTTGAGCCAGAGCCTGCACCATCCTCATCATCAGTCCTATGGTTACATGGACCTAAGTGCTGCTTCTATTGAGTGCATGGCCAACATGGGAGAGCTCCATATGCCTCAGCAGCAGCAACCACAGCAAAGGCAGCAGCAGCTGGAGCAAGATCAGCTGCTCCTGAGCCACCACCACCCGCAGCATTTTGAGGAGCCGGCCACGCTGTTCCCAGAGCAGCCAGGAGAGGCAGTGCTGCAACCGTGGGAGGAGATTAAAGAGGAGGCACAGGCCATTCCTCTGAGCCTGGATCAGGGATTTGGTCTGTATGAGGGCTTCTTCACAGAGATACAGTCGTGGGAATGACTGCTGAAACTAGACTAACACCAAATTAATCATCTTTTGTGATCTCTGGTTGCTGATCCACCTCTGCATTATCTGAAAGGAAAACAGGCATAATATTCTCTCCTATTGTTTTGCAGAGCACACAGCATTTCTCATTTATTTACAGAAACATTCACTTGATATTTTGCTAAAATGCATTGGCAGCATTCACTTGATATTTTGCTAAAATGCATTGGCTATCCAGTGTAATCTAGAGTTTGTTAGACATGATTGGGGATTATCAGGATTTTCTTACAGCTGTCAGAATGAGAATTACACACATCAGCCCTTATATCAGATCATTTAAGTAAGTGACGTGAAAGAGCAGGCCTATATGTACCAAACTTAATCTTCGCTTGGAATGGCTTTCCTCTATAGAATGAGTGACTTTTTCAGAGGGAGAAAAATTCATTAGAATTGATTATGTCGCAAACTGAGAGATGGGTGGGTTTTCTGAAGCTGAGACAGACAGACAGACAGACAGACAGACAGACAGACAGACAGACAGA
>CAJRST010010001.1:12612370-12629179 GCA_907169785.1 Menidia menidia
AGACAGACAGACAGACAGACAGACAGACAGACAGACAGACAGACAGAGCTGTGGCTACTTGCACTTGTTTTTTTTTCTCAGTCACGTACCTGAGGAAAATCAAGGAAAACCTAGCAGCCGTCCTTCATAGCTCTCCCATCAGAGTGAACACTGTTAATACCAGACTGAGAGGACATACAGGATTCTATTGTGCTACATTAGCATGAACCCTTTTTTTTTAACTAACATGCAGTGAAATCGGTCATTCTTTACAGTTGTGGTGATGCAAGAAGTTATAAAAGCTAAAGTGAGAAATTCATTGTAAGAGATAAAAAAGTCACTTATGACTTTGTTATATTGTCAATTTAATATATATCTATATTTACTAAAGCATTTAGCACAAAGCTCAGTAAGATCATTTGCTACCTGTCCACATTTATGTATTGCAAGCAAAAAAAATGGAAGAGACAGATAAACATACTGATGGTGAGTCATGAAATCAAACATTATGCACTTTGATGAGCAGAGGTTTTAGACAGGCAAGACAGCCTTTGATAATTTTGGTAACAACTTTAGGTTTTTAAATGTTTCTACTAATTAGAGTGAAATAGCGCGCATTCTGCTACAACTGTTCATAGAGCCCTATTTTAGGACATGGAAATCAACACTGCAATAATTCAAACTGGCAAGTGCTCCCAATCTTTCTTTTGAATTACACTCAACATATGGCATTTGTTAATCACACAAGGCCAAATTTGTTGATAAGGAATATGCAGTTTGTTGGGGTTTCTGTGTTGATTAATACAAGAAAATGAGCGTGATTGATTTTCTTTCCTCATTACTGATTATTTGTGCACGTCTTTCTTTTTTTGTACTGTTTGTTTTCATGAATTTAATCAGAAAGTAGGGGGCTAGGGGAGGTACATGACTTAACCTTTTATAGACCAGATTCGTGTTGTATCATATTGATTATTGTTGAATGCCTCTTTAGCCCTACCACGATGTTAATTTGTACTTTTTTAAAACTGTTGGAAAATGCAATCATGCCTGAATGCAATAAAAGGTGTCAATTAAAGAAAGAGCTGTCAAAAAAAACTTTCACTGAAAATGTCTCAGATGACAACACCAACACCTGATAGAGAGCAAAATAGCACAGTGGTTAGGTATATTGTTTGATTTTGATTTGTGTGTGTGTGAGAGAGTAATAAAAAGATAAACAGTCCATCAGGGTTTATGATTAATTACTACAGGCAGGCCAAGACAAGTCTGGTATGTTAAACATACAGGGGAGAGATAACAGCAAAAACACCTGTGCAGTAATGTGAGGGGACGTGTATAAAGAAAATTCTAGATTTGGGATGAGAATTTTTATGTATTTATTTATTTTATGTCTGTTTATCAAACCTTCTTAAGAACAAACTGAGCATCAGCTATTGTTGTTTATAGTGACAAAGAAAAGGGTGGACATTTTAAATTGGAAAATTAGAGATAAAATTAAGTCGATTCAGGGAGCCACACCTCCTCCCATTTAAATGCTAACAATATCATCCAAATCGCCACCTAACTTGCTATCACCAAGCTCACCTATTAATTATTTATCAAATTCTTTTAGCTCGTTAACATGCTAATTATTGATTTACATTTGCATACTGTAAGGTGTTTGAAACTATAAATTTGTACTCATACCAATCCCTGAGACTAAACTCTGTTAGTGGTTTACCTAAATGCCAACAATATTATGCAAATCTCTAGCGAATTTGCTGTTCCCAAGATCAAGCATTATTCATCAATCACCTTATTTTCGGCACAAAAACTATTTGTTTGCACTTACCTATCTGAGTAAAGTTTTTGGCACTATAATCTTGTGGTAATGCTAATCAGTGAGATAGACTGTTAGTGGTTTATGTAGATGCTAACATTGTTGTGATTTTGCTAATGTACTTAGGAAATGTTACCAAAGGCAAGCCATTGCTTCTCTCGTAGTGGTAATCAAGGAAATCTAACTAATAAATAAACACATATTTTTCACAAAATCTGTTTAAAACAGCCGCAGTATGCAGTCTCATTGGTGTGGATCATTGGACCTTTATGGGAGAGACTAGGCAATCATTTTTCTTCAGATGACTGCGAAAACACTAATTGTTAGACTTAAAAAACACTCTTTTGACAACGCGGCCTTCATTGTAAGAGACTACATTTCCTGGTTGTCTTGGTCACTTTTCAGTTAAAATGATAATATCACTCAATCAGGGTTAAAAAAGTTCAACATATGTAAAGACTAAAAACATTCTAAAATCATTACTTTGATCATTTTGCTAAGTAAATTGACTCTATGGTAGGTTAAAGGGTAATAACCACAGACACATTTGTGTCAAACATATATTCAAACTGATTGACTGTGTTTGTATTTTAAGTTTTTTAAAAGCAGCATTTGCAGAACTTAAAAGAATGACTATAATAGGATGACCTATTACAGTGGAAACATATTATACAGGTAACTATTTCCAGGCCATTCCTCTACCTGCTCATCATTCATATTCATACATTAATTGAAAAAAAACCCCAACTAAAGTAGCTGTTAGAAACTGCCCTCTGAACTTACCACCACATGTCACCTCTGACTTTTCCAGGATTCTACTTGCATGCTTTGTATGAAAATGTGCTTTTCCACCTCAAATCTCTTTTTAATTGAAATTGTTGGAGAAATAAAGCAGCAAAATGCGGCTTATCCCCGTCCCTCTGGCGAGCAGCTCCCGGTGGCAATAGGGGTCATGTGCAGAAATCTCCAGGAATAGGTGGAATAACTCGGATTCCTTAAAGCAGCAGGAACAGCAGCCAGATTTGAGGCCAATGTATATGAACACCCTAAGTTCAGAAAGTAATTTCAGCTGATCAAGATGAATGGATTTTATACAAGGTGGTCACTTAAAATTGTAGTTGTGGTGTTACTGGCACTGTCAGGTGGTAAGTGTAAAGCAGCATCCTTTGTGCTTAAACTCATGTGTGTGTGTGTGTGAACTTTAACATTTCCCAATGTTTGTATTTAACCATGTGCCTATGGGTGGTTCCATTACACACCCGTAATGTTGTTGGTCCACATGTTTCTTTGTCTGCACTCATGCTGATGTGTGTACTGCCTGCTGAGAGTGTGTGTACACGGCTGTGATCGGAGCCCCGTGGCGGCCCAGATAACACTATCTCTGCGGAGCCAGAGCCCTGTGGTTCTATTCAGGGCAGTGGATGAGAGGCTGGGACTGCCCAGCATGCGGACCTGCTGAAAGGAGGAGGAACAAGCCAAGCTGTCACTGTAGGGTAACCTGGCTTATAATGCTTTATAACCTCTTCTCTGGTGTCCCTCTGGGAGGCTCTGCATCATTCTAAGTGTGCCTGTGTTGTGTTGGAGAACACAGCACAACAATCACACTGAGGAGGGCAGAGAAAAGAAGAGGCTGGAGTCAGTTTTCATTACCATCGTGGCACCCTCTGCTTGTGATTAGAGCATAACAGGCATAAACAGGGTCAACTACCTGTCCTAAAGAAATTCAACATAGACAGAGGTTTTGCCTCCATATTGATTGGGGAAAGCATCTGAGCTACTTTCTTTGTGGGTGGGAAAGCAGACAGAGGGCATATGACCGGGTCCCTCACAAATTAGATCCTTCATTGTGCCACAATTCAAAAAGCGACAGTGGGAAAACACCCAAAGCCTGTTTTATGGCCCCCGAGGAACCCCTGAGAATGAGTGATTACATGCTCAGATAAGACTTAGTTCACACTGATAAATGAAACATTGGTTCACATTGTTGTGTAGAAGCAAGGACTCAGACATATATCAGGAAGGACATTAAGGAGGAGTCGTCCTCACTGAACTGAGCAGGCAGGAAATTATCATCCATCTCTGGTTTCCAGGTTCTCATCACATATTGATAACAGCGAAACAACATGACTTGATAGTGAGTGGTCTGACCATCATATAATCCGTCCACTGACTTGTTTGACAAAAGAGGAGGGACTTAGGCAGGAAATGCACCTAAATAGGTTTTCCAAAAGGCTGCTGATTATGGATGAAATGCAAATCGTAGTCCCATTTCAATCGCCTGCTTCATTTTGAAAGGAATTGCGGATGGTTAATTACAATAAAAGGGCTGAGGTGTACAACACTTAGGGGCCTCTTTTATTGAAAGAGATTATCAAGGTTTTACTCTTTGCATATTGGATCAGTTCACACAGTCAAGCTTACATGCATAAAGCACAGGATCCAAACTTGAATATCTAATTTTGAAGCAACAAACTCTTTATTAGAGGAGATATTGTCCTGCAAATGTAAAGGACTGGATCCGCAAATTAACCCACGCAAAAACCCTCTAGATTGCATTTTTGATGTTTTGATGTGCTAATTCTGTTTATTCAGGTCATGTGGTGTGGATAAATGCAGGTGTGCAAATAAAAAACAACGCAACAGCAACACACAGATGGCAATTGTGAAAATATATATGGGGTTCTGAGGGTGAATGAGGCCCTTTTTTCCTTCTTAGAATCTGGCTTATATGTCTGATTAGCTCTGCTCCTTTTCCTGCTCTGTTGCTTTAATTTGTCTCTGTTGTCTTCTCAAATATTCCAGATATCCAGATATTTGGCAGGATTTTAACAACATGGTACAACTTTTCCATTGCATCTCTGTTTCTTTTTTAAAGCCTGACAGCCTTACTTTTTTTTCTACAGCCTCAAAGTGACAGTGTTGCTATTAAGCTTGTGGAAAACAGGCAGTAAAATAAAGCCCCTGCAAAGTACTGAACATCTAAACTGACATTACTTAATCAGTCTAATGGCACTGATTCCCAGAGGAAGAATGGGATATAGCGTTTAGTCAAACAGTTCAACAATTGTTGTTTTGATTCAATTTCTGGGTGATTTTGAAGAGAAAATTAAATGAATGAAAAATAAGTGGTGATTATATCAATCCTTAATAAGCATTAATTTAGGTGGGGGCACATGACCCCATCGCTTATATTATTATTTCAGAAAATATTTTGAAGTATTTTCTTGACTTTAAGGGTCACGCTTTTATAAATAAAATTTAAAAGGCAATGCTCAACAATTTAATATTTTGTTCCCAGTTGAACAAAATTGTGGGAAAAGTAACAACATTGGCATAAAATGTTTTAAACAGTTTTTTTTATATGTAATATAGGAAATACATATTACAGCTGGAAAGTCTTATGCCTTCAATTAAAAGAAAATTCTACTTAAAAATTACAAGAACAATTCTCTTTATTTGCACACCTTGAAGCAATATTCCAGCAACAGGCTGTCAGGTCATACTTTTGATCTTCATATAAGAAAGTGCAATTTAAAAAAAAGATCAATCTGCGCTGCAAAATATTTTTCTTTGAAAATATGAACACTGATTCTGATTTTGTCCAGATCACAACCCTGAGCTAGGATTGTTAAATTGCTATGTGAAGAGAGAATTACCTGGAAAGTCAAAAAAGAAAAGAAAACTAGAGGTCTTTTAGAACTTAAAGAGCTCTTGCACCCACCTTTCTGGCAGGGAACATAGGCCAAACACGAGAGCTGTCAGTGGAAACAATGGAAAGGATTATAAATGTTCATTTAGCTATGAGTGTAGCAAAAGATTTTGGTTTTTCACAGTCAGCTAAAATATGGTGCAAGTGCAAAGAAAAGAGCAAGGCTTACAGAAAATGATAGAAAATACTGTTTCAAATCCTTTCATGGCCAGGACAAACTGAAAAAATAATAATGATAACAGAATAGATGTTGACGTTGATATCATTCATTAGATCTATCTTCTTGTCAACAGATGGGAACTCAGGCCACCTGAATATTTATGATGGAATGACAGGTAAAATTATTGTAGATTGTAGAACAAATTGTAGAACAAATTTATGCCAAGTGTGGCAAAATTTTTACCAGTGCTTACAAACAAAAGGTTAGAAAGTAGCTAACAATTCTACAGGTGGTGGTCTGCAGATGTTTTTCTGTGTCTGTTGCCCCGCACCCCGTTTTAAGAAGGGGTAAATCAAATTAGATCTGATCTGGATTATATAAAGCGTTTTCAGTTTATTCTTGAAAGAGTGCATGCTAGGTGGCAGAAGATTTTTAACCAAGAAACTATCACTGAACAATAAAGCAAAATGCCTTTGTAACAACATATAGATCCTCTGGCTTGTGTGTGTCCATCTTGGCATGCAGCAAAATGGTCAGTAAAAGAAATTCTTCCTCCGTGGTTTTGGTCTCTGTGGTCGCAAGGAGCGGCTGATTGTCTCCTGGGCAGGCAGGAGGAGGGTGCACAGCTGCCACACACAGACACACACACACACACACACACGCACACAGCATAAATGCTTAGGCCTGTTAGGGATTACTCAGGCACAGATACAACCGCACAACACTCAGGCGGTTCAGAACTCATGCCCACACACAGTTTTGTGGCCAGAGGGCAGCGTGTCAGGAGGACAGACGAGAGTGTGAAAAACAAGCTGGGGCAATGCTGGAGTCGTGCCACTTGTTCGGTGCAAGACTTTGCGCCAAAGAGCAGAGGAGAAAACAAGCCTAGGCCAACCTACTTAATCTGGCCCTGCTACTCAGCCCCGTTTGCAGCCAGAAAACTCAGAGTAAGATCATTGTTGGAGTCCGGCTTTTATGGCCAAGACGAGCTTTGTGGCTTCACGTCAAACGCAACAATTTATCTACCAAGAAATGATTTGTCACTGTCAAATGCACCCTTCCATGCCGTGGGTTTAAAAGGTGCAGTGGAGTTGATTTACCACTTTTGTGCACAAATATTCAAAGCTAAATCTAAACGAGTTGCACAGACAAACGAGTAACCTTGAAGTCGGTGAAAATTCTTTTACTAATTCCCAAGCATTTCTACCTTTCTTCCTTAAGGGCCACTTAATGTGGACCTGAAGGTTGAGCTAAAGTGAAAAAGCCAAGAAACACCCATAAGACAGACAAAAGATGCTGCACAAACGTTTACCTCATTTACCTATCGACTCTGTCTGTCAAAGAGCACCCAGTCCATGCTTGTGTGAAGGTGTGTGTGTGTGTGCGTGCGCCCTTCCACCCCCACCCAGGGTCTCTTAAAGCCACTACACTGCCTCCACCAACCTCTCTTCCAGACACACACAGTGCTTCCATTTGTCACCCTGTCTCTGTGTGCCGCCGAGTGCTCTTATTTGATTAGCTGCGATTTGCTTTGTGAAGCAGTAGAGCATTTGCTTCACCAGGGGAGATGTAGACAGCACACACAGACACACACTCAGGCAGACACATGTGGGGGTTTTTCAAACACACACGGATACATACAGGATACATGCAAGTAAGTACAATGGGAATCCACATTACTCAAAGCTTGTCTACTTCCTCCATGTGTGCAACGAAGCAATGAGCAGATTTTCCAACAGGCACTTGCCATCACGCAGAGGCAGCTGTATCACATTACACAGCTGTTCCTTCTGAACAACACAAAAGGTACGGTTTCTTGATATGTTAAACCCACCAACTGTAGACGCTTTTCGTACTCTCCATTCACCGGTGTCTTTTTTTCTTTTCTTTTTTTTTTACTGGGGATGACCTCATAACATGGCTTCTGATTACATAAGGATGACTGAGTGACACCCTATCCACCTGGTCTTAGCTCTACCAACCATCAGTCCCTCAATTATGGATGCAGGGGTCAGTGTTGGCGAAGATGTGTGTCTTTGAGAGGTGTGTGAAAAAAGGTTGATGACAAGCTGCCATTTGTGGCCCTGTCGATCAGTTTTCTATTTTCCTCAATCATTAAAGCGAAAGATCAAACAGATTAAAATGGAGCCTCAGCTGGTATGAGTTGCCGATAATATGCACGAAAGATATTTAACGGGCCAATGTTAATCATCACATTTTCATCTAGCCGTGTGAATCGAAATCTACCGGCACACAAACATCCGTGCATGAAAAGAATTTGGAATGAGGGGCAGCTTGCAGCAGCCATGAACACCATGGAGGATCTGGTTCGCATACAAGTAAAAACGTGAACATAGCCTCTAACCGTCATTTTCAGAGTTTTGCGTGAATCAAACCGTCATGTGAGGAAGGGGTTATTCCAACTGCAGATTAAGACTTTGTGGTTAGATTGATAGGAGCAACAGTTGGGATGTAGATTTGTGGTCAAACTTCCTTGTACACTCCAGCAGCTTATTTCGAGCCAGCTGTTGACCTAAATGCTTGTTTGTGGGTTATGAGAGGACACCCAAGTTACATGTAGAGAATCTACAGAGAAAATGTAAAACCACACAGACAGCTGAAATCTGAATTGACAAATAGGAGAAACTTTTTCAAACATGTATCTCAGGCAAAATAAGCTTTTTAAACATAACTATGATGCAGGGGATGGATATTGGTTATTGAAAAGAAAAATTCCGTCTCTACACTGTTTATTATTATGGAAGTCAATCGTATGTCCTGTTTTCGTGTACAAATGTATGGAGATTTTGTCCAGCTCTGACCCGAAAGATGGAACCTGTCCTCAACATCAGTGTCGAGAATACAACTGTGAAGATGTTCTGGCATCTCCTCTTTAAGTAATTTGTTTGTGGAGCTCAATGTTTTGGGTGAGCATTTGCTGTTCTCTCTGCTACCACATTGCAAGAGAGACCTCAATCCTCAGAGGTAAGGGGCAAATAGTGATGAGGGACGATTAAGAAATAAAAGTCCAATGTAAATAATGTCCATGCTGGTCGATATAAAGCCAAAAAGATTAAAAAAATATGGCGAACCCCAAATATGACAACAGATAGCCAGCTGTACATGATCAGCAACAGTTACCACACCAGTTTATTTGCATTAATTTTTAGTGCCTGAAAAATACTTTTTCACAGCACTGAAAGCCCGTCTCTCCAACAAGATTCTAACAAGGAGGAACATCATTGCACTCTCTCTCTCTCTCTTTTCTCTCCCTCCTCTGCTGCTCTCCCTGTCCTCTCTTACCTCCCACACCCCTCCCCCACCTCCTCTAAGCCACCGGGGGTTAATTAAAACTGATTGTGTCCTCGGAGACCACACCTGCCTCTGACAGGTAAGGTATCAGGCTCATATGAGCCGCGTGTATTTGTGCATGTGTGTGAATATGTGCTTAGCACATCAGGCCGTTAGAACATTGTGTGCCTTGATGCTCGTCCCATTAGAGCACCGTGATGGCTCGTGTGTCTGCGTGTGTGTTGGGTTATGCATATGCATTTGAGAGTGGCCTTCAGTATTTAACTCTAAATTTGCATTTTGTGTTAATGCATTTCATTTTGTGTGCACAAGTGTGTGTGTGTCCTGTCTTTTCAGATCCACTTAAGGATCTCGTGCTTCACGGCTGATTGGACTTTGCTCACTGGAACCAATCGCTGCTTTGCTTTAACGTCACACCTGTCTGTTTCAGAGAGAGACACTGGAGGGGGAGGCAAATCCTCACTTTGGACCTCATATCATCATCTTTGCCATTGCAATGATTACAAACACAACATCAAGTGTCATCAGTTTGAGCATCATTCCAGTTCACATGAATGTTAATAGAGGGAAGGCCTGCACACGTTTGTGTTAAAAGTCAAATGCATGAATGAAACCGCAACAAAGGCTGTCATTTTCTGCCTGCCTGCATGTCTGTATGTGTGTACATTTGCTGGCAAGCGAGGTGTTTGTATGTAGAGGCGAGAACAAGTGTTGTATAACACAAGCTGGCAAGGGAAAAGTACAACGCACACACACACACACGCACACAGGACTCCCACAGCTAAGCTGGCAAGTAGAACAGTCAAATTAGCCACTGGAGAACAAAACCATCCAAGACCTCCTCAGGGAAAAGGTAAAAGGGGGAAAAAATGATGGAAGGTGGAGGAAGACTGAGACTGAGATGGAGGATGGGGGAGAGGGGAAGACACAACCATGATACATGATACGAAGGGGGGAGGAGGTTAAGAGACAATACAGTGAGGTGAGTACAGACTGAGAGTTGTAAATTAGTTGTAGACTATTAGGAGCAGCGAACACGAGGTTATTTAGAAAGGTACCAAATACTGAAGTTAACAAAGCCGGAAAAATGAGATCATGATGTTAATGGAGAGGCGCATGAAGGTCTTTTGTTTTTTTGATAAATAAAGGTGAAAATAATTTAGCAAAAACAGGCTTCAACCCATGATGATAATATTGATCATGCAGAAAAAAATGTGGCTTCTGTGTTATAAATCATAATAATGATAATAATAATAACCACGAGAAACCCCTCGTGGTTCGATGTCCTCATTAGTTAGTTTGAAGCTGTTGCTTTAACATTTTTCATCTGTTTCCTTTATGTCTAATGCTGTGTATGCAGTGAATGTGGGCAAACATGCTCACGTATGCATTGGTAACAGGCCAATAAACCAGATGAACCTGAGACAGAGCTCACTTGTAAACAAATCATTAAAGAGAGTTTCAAAGTCACCTCAGACACCCAAATATATCCCAGATATGTTCAAAGGTTTTTACATTCACACCTCTGTCATTCCATGAAGTCGCCCAGTGGATGATGTCGGTAAACACAGGCAGAGAGAGCGCACGTTTTCAGCCTCCACAGTGGTCGTGCCAGAGTGGATTTGCAAGCAACTCATCGACAGTCAGGGATCAGCAGTTCCAAATGAAGGAAGGGAGACCGGTTCTCCTCGCACCAGACAGACCTCCTTAGCATGACACAGAAGTCACACAAAGTCTGCTGTGATGCCATGAAAAAGACAGCTGTTGTTTTTTGAGCCTTCATCAAAGCCCTCCATGCATGATTAAAAGTTTTATTCTACACCAAGAGCAGAACTCACAGAAGGATAATGTGTCTTTACTACAGGTTTCTGCTTCTACACAGGCCGTTGTGTGCAGCAGCTCTGGTTGAAAAATTTCTGATTAAACTTTAGATGCTTAAAGGGAAAATTGTATGTCTAAGACTTAAATCTAGTAAGCATCAGAACCAGCCCATAACACTGAACAGTGAATTCTCTTCCAGTATAATCTCCAAACACTTGCAATAACATGAAGATAGCTAATAATGCCATGAGGATAGTTTACTGCCATTAGTGACATTAGTGATTTGTGGTGTACTGTCGATGCAAAGGGAAGGCAAAACCAATATGCACTTGTGAATGTTATATTTAGTTATTTTTGTGCTTGCTTGTTTGTTTGTTTTTGTGCAGAGGCAGCATCACATCTCAAGTGAGCATATTCCCCTGGAGCAAAAAAAAAGTCCTGTTTATGTTTTGTTAAATTTCCCATTCTTTCTTTTTTTTTCTACAGTAAAAATGATCCCTTCTAGCTTTTAACTGTTAAAAAAACAAAAAACATGAGTCAGCTCAACTAATTTCAATGCATCAAAACCAATCATCAATCATTCCTACACCATCAACTGGATAATATTTCTCGCATTATGACATGAACGTGCATTGTTTACAGTTGATTGACCACCTAAACTTTAAATAGCATCAAATTCAACTGCTTCCATTGGAGTCTGCACCCACTAACTAGCTGACAATTATATCTGAGGTTACTCATATTTTGTGTGGGACTCCTAATTTGAAGACATTTTCCTGTATGTAAATCCTGGGATGGATCGGTCAAATGTACCTGATACTAGATTCTCTTTAGAATCATGCTTCTTCCACAAATAGTGAAACCTTTTCAGACTTGAAATGTCAAATCATCAGACTGAGAGTATTTAGTAATTTACCTTTTGTTTCCACATATGAGCTGGTTTGGTCTGAAATTCCACCTGACTATGCTGATACACACAGATTGATAAGTTAATAGAAGGTGTTTGCTTTCTGGTAATTCTGTGAAAGAGAGAAAAGAAAGTTACTTGGACTTCAAAGCAAGTTTCTTAGCTACTTCGTTCAGCAAAGCCATGTAAGTGCAAAGCAGCCCAAATTTCAAAGTGAACATTTGAATGTACTGAAAGCTACTTCCAGAGGAAATTTGAAAAAACTGAATGAATAGTTGCATAATAGTAACAGAGATTGAAGGAATTCTCTTAAAAATTAATTGATGGATGCTCACAAACACGCTGGCGTGCAGAGGTAATCACTAAAGGGAGTAAAGCTAATTAATGGATAGAACAGCTTTGCTGTCAACAGTGCAAGTGTCTTTGTGATCACACAAACTCTGGGTTGCGTCTTTTCACTGTTAGGATCGTCAGACTCATCACATAAAGACCAGGATAGTAAAGAAAGGCAGCAGTTGAGGAGGAGGAGGCAGGACAGACGGGCATATTCTCTGTAATGAGTGGGACTGAGCTTGTGCCAGACTCGGACCAGATCCACAGTGGCTTGGTCCAGCTAATTATTCAAGGCTGCACACAACTTTGGCTAATAGACAGGCAGACAGCGAAAGTAGAAGGGACAAAATGAGTGAAGACAAACGAACGGAGAGTTCGCAACACAGTTTTAAGGAAAGCAGATGAAAGCCAGGAGTGTGGGAGAGATGAAGAAGGCAGCAGCAAGGAGGACATGAGCACAAAGAGAGGAGGAGAGAGAGCAAGGGAGGGAGGGGTGAGGTTTGTCCTTTGGCCGATGGTCAATTAGTGGTAGGGAGAGTAAAAGGCCATGTTGATCTGTGTCTGTGGCTGCGGAGAGCTCTCAGCTTGTTTACTCTTGTACTGAAGGAGACAGCTGGGGCGCCTCCAATGCTGGGGCTGGTAAGCATCATTAAGGGAAATATTAAAAGGGAAATGGCTTTTTATTTATTGGGTATGTGGTGCTGGGTCTGACTTTCAGCAGCATGTTTTTGGATTCTTAAATGACACACATTCATGTGGTCTGGAGCCCGTTGAAATGAGGCGGCACCCTTCACCATCAGACTTTTCAGTCACACATCGCCAACTCCCAAGTGATCCCAGCGATAAAGCAATGCTTTCCAGTTTTATCACTGCCTCCCCGACTGCTTTTAAAATGTAAATTCAAATGTAAACGGTAAAACTCTGGGTATGAATCATACATTTGTTCCACCTTTTTTTCCTCCTTTGTTTTCTTCTACACTTTAGTCACCCAATAAAAGGACGATGAAGAGAAGCCCTGTTTTACTCTTACAAGGCCAGTTTACGCGTTCCTGGCCAATCTCTATTGAAAGCTGCCTGATGTGGGCAGACGCACGGTTTCCAGCATTCCTCTGTTTGTCTGCACCTCGATAAAAGACATGTAGTTTGGCCAGTCCGTGTCTGTGTGTCTGGTTCGCTGGCAAAAGAGATATGTGGGCAGAATACTAACTCCTTTGATTCTTCAGTAGTATCAAAGGATGTGAAAGCGTATTCACGTGAGTGTGGGAGACTGTAGCCTTTTTTTTTTCGTACAAAAATGTCAAAATCTTAATAACAATATATATTTATCTTGAAAAAAGACATGAGATGAGTGTGAAGGTGCATCTGCTGTTCCCTGCACAATAAATGTTGGCGTGCTTGAACACATTTTTCTGCAGCACAAAGTGTACATCCAGTGGAAGAAAAAAGAAAACACAAATTATGTAATGACAAATAAGCCTTCTGAAGAATTTTGGTAAGAGATAAAACGATGACATCAGCAGGAACTGTGAAGAGGGGGGGGGGCTGGGTGAGCCGACTAGCATGGCTTAAAATAGGTGAGTTATGAAAGACAGAAACATAAATCACTAGATTGAAAAACAAACACACACATAACCTACGACTAATGACTAATGCAATCCAATAATTACAAATAATGGACGGGGGTTATAGAACATTTAAAATAACTGTACAGAACACACCATACAGTGACAATGAGCTTTTTAGAGATTATGCTTCAGAAGAGTCACATGAACACAAAATTATTATTATTGATTATATTTGAAAGCTGCTGGTCCTTTTTCTATCATCTAGTAATGATGTATAATGTACTTTTAGTGGGAAACTTCAACAAATACAGAATAAGCACAACACAATATTTTGTGGGTTTTTAAAAATCCTTCTAAAATAGTAAATCATTGTAAAATACAAATATTTTGTTTTTGTTTGAATGCTTCCTTTTTAATTTTATTGCAAGGTATTAGTGATTATCTGACATTATTAAAATCAATGCTAATAGAATAAATCAAACGAAAGAACATAGTGGTTTGGTATGAAGTATGAGGCAAAAAATAAGCTAAGCCAATTTGAATGTACCATTGAGTTCAGATTGATGTTTTCACTGGCTGAGAGATGGCTGTAAAGGGGTAGAAAAAGGCACGAAACAGGATAAGTGACTACTGTTTCACCCTCTTTTCTCTTTTACTGGGTGCCTAATAGCATTTACCTCTTCGTTTCAATGCTAATGGAGTTTCTTAGACCACTGGGCTCCGTATTCACAACTGCTGAAACAAATTTGGTGATATTATGGTGAATCCAAAAATACTCAATTGCCTGCAGTGGTAGTTTCCAACAACATTTATTGGTTGCCACATGAATCAATGCTTATGTGTTTAATGGAGCTATCAGGAATAAAGGAATGGTGGAAGAAGTCTTTACTCACTGCATATCAGTACAATTATAACAAGAATAACACAACTTCAATACATACTCTTTCAGTGCAAGGACACATTATGTGCAAACGACTACAGAATAGAGAAAATATAAAAAGGAGCTTCCCTTATTTCAGCTGTGGATTGAAACGTGTGTACCTTTACACACACTCACGCTTTTACTGTTACTCAAATTTTTCCACATATAACAACAGGCTTTGGAAAGAAATCGTGACCAGTATTATGAAATCTGACAAACTGAGTCAAATAAAGAACAGAACACATAAAAGAAACATTTGAAGACCAGAACACATAAAATGCTCGCTGTATTAACCATAGCATACAAATGCCTCTTCCCATTTGGCACTAAGGACTTTGGTTTTCCAATAAGTTGCACTAAAAAGAAAAGCTTTAATGGGTGGTCACCTGAGAAAGATTAATCACAGAGGAACTACTTTTTATCATAATTTGGAAAAAGTATTGCAAAAATTCTCGGCACTGTTTGTGTATGTAAAACTCTAAAATCAGCATGTTGGAAGTACACCTATGGAGGAGATCTTGTTTTACACCTTTTTTTTTAATGTATCCGATCTCATTTTCTTCGTAGGCTTTCAGCAAACAAACATGGCACGGCTTTTGTCAAAGCTCCAGTTTCTCCTTGACACCTTTACTTTACTTCCCTGTGATTATGTTCGGAGCGCATCACGTTGGAGACTAGGGCGTGAAACCATTTGTGGTTGTAATTATGGCCTCCCCTCTCCAGAGTAATCATGAGCTATTAAAAGCCACCTTCGGTCCGGCCTCCCCCACCCCCCCTCCTCATCCCCTACCTCCCCAACAATACCAGTTAACATCCATGTTCCTCTGGGAGGTTGCGGAGAAAAGGTTAACTACCTACACACAGCAGCGGGCTCTGAGCTGTGAGCCTGTCAGGACTCACACACAACAAAGAGGCTAAATCCTAAGTAAGACTGGACTAGGATATTTTGTTGAAAAATTGTGCTGTAAAGTATGAGGTGCTGTAAAGTATCTTAACAGCTGAGCTTTGTATCTTTTAGCCCCAAGTGTAACAGGTGCGTGCGTGAGCATCTGCAGTACTTTCAGCTTCAGCTGCATGACATGACGTGAATCTATTTGGAGGTGATGCAAATAGATTACTGCAAAAAGACAAAATTGCAGGTGATATGAATAGACTACTGCAAAAAAGGAAAAATAGGTCGGATTTTGTACAGGATCAGGTTTCGGCTTACTTTGAAGGTCTTGCACATACAAATTCAATTCCCCCCAGTATGCCTCGTCCTCTTTCTCCCTGTTCCTTTTGAATAAAACTTCCCAACTCTACCCAAAGTGGTCTTTTTAAGCCAAACATAAATCCGACGTCATCTCAGCATACAACGCAGTTTAATGTAACTACACAATCTTTGCAGAGAAACTAGAAAACACACACAAGCATTTGTATTTCTTGTCTCTATCTTTCATGCGGTGATGCCATGACATCACCAGTCGCCAGATGATAAATAAATCAAACTTCTAGTAAACAATTTCAGAACTCCCATACAGACATTATACTGAAGACACTAATTATAGACTATAGAATTTTACCACCTGCGTCCTTCACTCCCTGCTTCTCACTCAGTGTTTCATAGGCTCAGTGCTGCCCTTGTAGCCCCCTGGATGAACAAACACAATCCCATTATCAGTGTCAGTCAATTAAGCATCTAAATGCCAAATTCTGAACAGTTCATGCAATAACTCAGAGGGCGACTGAAGATCATTGACCAGCCTGGGTTTAATGGGAAAAATCCAAGCAGTTCAATGGCTGAAGCAAGACATATAATAAATTAAAGGATTAAAAATGTCGATTTCACGTGTGTGGAAAAAGAATACTGACTGATTTGAGCGAGCAATGTGGGACAAAGAGAGAGCTGACTCTCTAAAGGTGCTCCTGCTGCTTAATAACAACAACAAACACCAATATAAGAAGAGAGAGCGGAGAAAATGGAGGACTATGAGACAGAGAAGAAGAGAAAAAGGTCACTCCGGCCATGCTTTGGTCTGAATGTGTGTGTTTGTTGTTTTGAGAGGGCTCTCCAGTGAAAGTTTCTGTCACATTGTACTGGCACAGCAGGGAGCGGGAGAAAGGGGGAGAGGAGGAAAAATGAGCTGAACGAAATAGAACAGAAACAGAGAAGGAGGAGTGTTTATTCTGCCTTTCTTCCCTACTTTGCTTGGCCTTTTCCCTCCCTTTATGTCCACTTGGAGATGTCTCTTCCTCTGTGTGTGTGTGTGTGTGTGTGTGTGTGTGTGTGTGTGTGTGTGTGT
>CAJRST010010001.1:12629189-12641178 GCA_907169785.1 Menidia menidia
GTGTGTGTGTGTGTGTGTGTGTGTGTGTGTGTGTGTGTGTGTGTGTGCGTGTGGGTGTGTGTGTACACGCTCTGGCCCACTTGAATCTTTTACTGATTACCTCACGCACGTCACGTATTTCTGGAGGGCTTTTAACCGTGGAGGATCATCGGGCATCCGGGTAGTCTTTTTAACCCTTTTGCTGCTTTTCCTGACAAACACCAAAATCACAGCTAAAACCCACTAACAACATCCAGCATGGAATTATAGCTCAATTAATAAAAATTAAATCTTATTACGTGAAATGACGTGTCTGGACAGGGCATGAGCTGAGCCATGTTTTCCATCACAGAATAACTTTAGACTATGCACCTATAATTAGATCTTATTTGGTTAGTTAAATATACATTTGAAAAAATGTACATTAATAGTGAAGATTAGTAAAGCACTACAATAAATATAAACATAATCACTGGAGTCAGATACTGACTTGAACACAAATAATAAATGATCTTGTGTGCTAAACTGCCAAAAACTAACATTCATTAATACAGTATATTTATATCTTTTTTGCAATTAATTAACCCACAACTAAATACCAAGACGAGAGGAAAACTTAGACAACTTTTTTGGTGATACATCACAGCAGATTACTATATGTAGAAAAATGGATCTGCTGTTTTGTTGTTGTTGTCTTACCTTAAAAACGACAGAGAGCAGAAGTTGTTCTTACTTTAAAGAATCAGAGAGCATTCCTAAAAAGTTATCTTACCAAAAAAGAGTTCATGGGTACAAGGAAAGACAAAAACTTCAGCATCTGATGAGAGACGTTAAAAGGTTTTTCAAAGATTTGAGTGAAAAATTAAGCTTTTGTTCCAAAAATAAAATGCATTTTTCAAGTATGAACATTTAATATGGAAAATAACATTCCTTGTGTAGTGTCCCAACTCTGAGTTATCTTTAGTTTAGCTGCTCTTCAGGCCTTATGAAAATTTGGAATGGTGAGCTTTTATGCCAAGGTTGTGTGATTAATCTTGCTCGGCATGTTTCCTTTGAAACAGTATCATACCCAGTAATGACAAATAAAGGCTAATCCTAAAGGACACTTAAAGAAAAAGATGTTAAATCATCCTCAAATATCCTAATTTTTCAAATAATTTAAATATTTTTGCTCGTAGCCCCAAAGGACAATCTCAATACTACTTTCTACTCTCTATGTTTATTTGCTTTGCTTTCTCTATGATTCATTGTGCAATGTGTGTGTATCAGTAATAGCAACACAGTTAGGTTCTGGTATTCTGTTTACATGCATATTTTTCGCAGCATCTTTTTGCATCCCAGTTTGTCCTCAGTACTTTCTTTGATGAGACATTTGGACTAAAACAGCTATGTTGATGACAGTGAAGCAGCAAGAATATCACAAACAGACCGTGTACCTGTAGCTGCTCACATGTGAGCCATCTCTGAGGTGGTCGGAGCTGTTTCTCTTCTCTACCGCCTTCTCCTTATCATGTTTTCCTCTGTTTTATGTGTGTGTCCTGCCCATCCTCTTCCATTCAACCCCCCGTTTACCATGACAATAGCTGCCCGCTGTGAACCGCTCCCCTGTATAGCCTGAACACCGCTGGCTACTGGCAGTGGCCCATTCACTGCTGCAAACCACCCGGGTAATAAAGAGCCTGGCAGGATCAACTAGGCCCCCCAGTAAACAGCCAACTATTCACTTGTTGTGTCTGCTATACTACCACTGTGGCAGAGCTGTTTGGGTTTACGCACTTAGTTTCTTCAGATGAGGAAAAGGAGGGGTTTTGGTTTTATATACCTAACTGCATAGAGTAATGGTCTGACTCGTTGGGAAAACTAAGCAGTCGGATTCTGAGGAGAAGCAAAAGGAAGGCAAGATGATTTCGGGATCAGATATTATAGCCCTGTTAAATTAACAAAAAAAAACACTTGAATTAGAAAGAACCATGCGTAATTTCTGGGGATAATTTCATAAATTGTTTGCTTGGGAAAAAAAAACTAAAGTGTCAGTTGAACTTGGCTGTGGGCACCCCTGGACATCCAACAAGACAGTTATTGAAATAAATGGCAATAGTTCAATTATTGAAGGACTGGTCCAAGGAAAAGAACAGTAGCATTTCAAAGTGTTCCTGCCGCATCTGAACAATTTACAGAATCAATGAAGGGAAATTAAGACAAGTGCGATGCCAAAGAAGCCTTACTACCTCAAACAAATAAAGCTGGTCCCTATTAGAAGTAAAACACCTATTTATGTTAGAGATTTTCACAAACATATTTGTCACTTTGCTGTGGGATATTTACAATTTAGGGATGCAGGTAGTAGCAGTCTTTGACAAGACGCTTAAATTTGACATTTGCCACCAGCTTTGTCAGTGTCATCTGTCATCAGTACGGGCAAATATTTCCTTATAATGCCCCTCTACCGATCACCTATATACTGCTGCCTTCAGTACAAACAATCCTCTGAGCAAACAATTGCAAGAAAGTTGTGATAAACATCTGTACCCTTATTAAAAAACAGAACAATATTTAGCTTAGTGTCAAAATGTGAAAAAATGCCAGTTCTGCTGTTTACAGAAACAAGAAATGTAAGTCTTCCATTTTGATTTCTAGTCTGTGATCTGTTTGCAAACATATTTCAGATAATTCTTTAGCAGAACTTTGCCTTTATCTTTTCAACAATGAGTGGTTAACGGGTTGGTGAGGCCAATTCAGAAATGAGCCTCGGCCCCATTTGAACACCTACTTTTCCAGGAAATCAATCATTTATTTACGCACCATTTATGGGGTTTCCATTTGATTGGAGAAGGTGTGTGTTTGCATATGTGTGTGTGTGAGAGCGTGCATACCTCAGACCTTGGGAGGGCTGGCTGAGCAAGTTGGAGCTTGCCCCAAAGCCTGCCAGAAATGAAAGATGATGGCAGCACACAGTCAGCAAGCAGAAGAGGATATTCAGCAGTAATTCTTATGAGAACAAATACACACCCTGCAATTACACAAAGCCTGTGATATATGATGCTTACCGGTATTTTTTTTCTTCAGTTACAAAATCTGTGCTACAATACTAGTATGCAGAGAGAGGCACGAGGAAACAATGAGGGACACAATTATCTTAAGGATGTGTGGCATCCAACCGTTATTGACGCAGGTGACCCACAGTAAACAGATTGTAGATTTGGAGACCAATTGAATTGGAGACCAATCACGCTGACTGCGTGAGTGTGTGTGTTTTTCCTCTACCTCACACAGGCATGTCTTTAATAAAACATGCACCAACCATAAACTATGGTGTTTTCAGATGTCCAAATAAAAGCAATTGGAGTTCGGCTGTTAATTAAGCCTTAATCCTTTCAACTTATTGACTGATGTTGTTGCAGAAGCAGTGATCTATTGAAGGCATTAAGTGACGCATGGAATTTTCCTTTGCTTTCACTGAGTTGGAAAGTTCTTCCCTAGTCTCTTTGAGACCACAGACCTCTCCTGATCAGCTGATTGCTGGTGTTCAAGTATAAAACTGCTGTTTAAAAAATCCTTTTCCACAAAGGAGCAAGGTTGGCCATCAATTACAAAATCTAAAGCTTACTCGACTATATAACCCATGAAATGTTTTTTCTGGAGAAATATACAGCTACAATGACTGAGAAGGAATGGCAAGAGCTAAAAGTGCGACTGATTTCTCTTCCCATAAAACTGCTCCACGTCCAACTAAAGTTATCCTATAGAGTTAAGGAAAGTATTAGAATCCCTGTTGTCCTCATAAAAGAAAAGAAAACATGATGACTAATGGGCAAAACTGTCTTAAATTCTTGTTTGAGGAAGTGGAACAATGTGTTCTGCAAAGAGATACGACTACCTACATACCTTTTATAGCTTTGTCTGGGTAATGTGTAAAGTACAGGCTTTTTTTCTTTCTCCTTTTAAAGTTTAAAAATAAAAATACCGCTAAATGCTTTTGAGTGTCTCCTATAAGTTCAGATAATATGTCCTCTCACCGTCAAAATTTTACTGGCTGACAAATTACAAATCTTGAGATTTGGTGTCAGTTAGTACATCTTTAAAGATGTGCAGTAAAAATGAACCCCCTTAAAAAACTTGGTTTGACCACAGAAAATCAGCTGCTCATATAAACTCAGATATAACTCAGAGCATGTCTTGCTGAGTCATAATGACCCATCATACCATCCAAGCTGACTAGTAACTGCCAGCAGCCGCTCATTGGCACAGGCAGGCCCAGACTTGCCTTGTACAATGATTAGACCTGGTTGTCTTACACTGGACACAATGCCCCCGTCCCCCCTCCTCCTCCACGCTCGTTTATTGACCCATCACTAACCGATTCGAACAGTGAGAAACAAAGAGGTAGAACCAGACCATTTCATTAAGAATAAGAAAAGGCATACAATGTGGGAGAGCCACATTCTGCTGCTTACTGTAATGACTTTGCACAATACTAGAAAAGTGACACTCTTATGTCAGGGGGGGTCAAATGTAATCTGTCACTTTCTGCTAAGCAGAAGGGACATAAGTGCTTAAGTCTGCTGCCGCTGCAAGAGGCAACATAGAAGTGTGTAGGCACACTTTAGACACATGAATGGTTCGGATTCATATCCCCAGGGAGCTGGTATGGGTCCCAAAATCATTCCGCAGCATTATAATGACCCCCAAAGAGATTGGCTGGCACAAGGGTTGAAACTACTAAGAGGACAGATAAGTCCTGGTGATGGTGCCTTTGAGGTTGCTCAAGGGTGGTCCCACAACGTATTATATGTGTGTGTGTGGGGGGGGGTTACGGTCTTTTTTATTGCACTATGAGTTAAGATATTGAAGATAATAATTAATTCTGAACTAACCATGTTTTTTTGTAAGAACTGCCATTGCATTGCTGCCGCTTTTGTCCGTATCCTATCAAATCGGAATCAGAAGGGGAACATGAAACAGTATTAGACATCAATTATTAGTACTGTTATTACTATAATGATGAAGGGACTGCTATTGTCTTTTGAATGCTGAGGAGAATTTGTTAAGGGCAGCATGCTGGATTTGAAGAAGAATTCTTCCAGTCTATTTCTTATCATCTCCATATCTCTGCAGTTTGTCAGTGTTGTTTTTTTTAATTAAGCAGTAGAGTGTCTTCAAGCCAAATACCAATTACAAAACATCAGTAACGCGAAGCCCGGCATCTTTCAGGGTAATTTGTGCTTCTGTTTCTGCTGAGATAACTTAGATCACTATGGTTTTGGAGTTAGTTTTGGTCAGTTTCACATTTTGCTGAATAAAGGCTGTATTGCTTGTTTTTAACAGTCTGAAAGGCAAACCTTTACCACCTTACATGTCTGAACTGTCACAGCCTAGTATTTCACCTGGAGTGCCCATGTCTATGAATGAATTGCTTTCAGACGTATTGCCGAAGTGGATTGAATAACATTTTTCCTCATGATGAAGTTTTTATGATGATCGACTTTTGGATTAAATTGCATTGGCTGCATTACATCTTCAAATTATCATGTTGTGGTATGAACTCTCCACTGTGAACAAGATAAAAACTGGCTTGGAAAGATTTCATTGAGCAACTGTGTAATTTTCTCTGTAGGAGTTACTGTATGCTTGAATGGCTTTAAAAAAAATCTAAGTTAAATAAGCAACGCATTTTTTAAATTAGCAGATGCTGATCAGGGATCTGAGCGTACATTAAAATGATTGTCTGTATGAAAAACACAATTAAATATTGCAATCAAATTGCAATTAATACTTTTAAATACTTTTTTCTCAATCATATCAAACCAATTTTCCTAATGCCTATTGATAAAACCAAAAATCCAAAATATGCTGCAGTCACACAAATTATCCTTAATATGTTGTCCTGTAATACAGTATAATTTCAGATTATTTTGAGTTCTAAGAATCCGCATTGCATTTGTGTCAAATGACACTGTTTGGATGTGTCAATCTCATCAGAAAGAAATAACAAAAGACCTAATATTTCTTCCTTTAGGTACACCCTCCTTACACACTGTCACTGTGCAGGTCATCATAAATGTTTGCACATGTGCTCTTTTTCTATTAGGTCCTTTGGTTGTCCTCTGTTCTTGTCTTTGCCATCCCATGAGTGCTGTGCGAATACCTGATAACAATTCCATGAAAACGACTCCAATGAGACTCAACCCACTCACTGAGGGAGGAGACAAGGGGAGGTGGGGGTGTATGCACTTACAGGAGTGAGAGGGAGACAGAGAGAATTACTAACCATCAGAGAGATTCTAGGAGGGCATTTAGGGAGAGGGTATTGTAAGAGTGATCACTAATGAGGCGTGTGCATTTAGGTACACCTGTGTGTGTGCGTGTGTGTGTCGGTGTGTGTGTGTATGCGTGGGTCATTAATGACTGTTAGTCATTGGGTGGGGGTTGAGCGCTAGTCTTTGGGACAGCTGGGGGGCACATGGCGTGGAAGGGGACTGTCCTCTGAAGATGACAGTGAAGTGTGTGTGCAGAGGGAAAACGACACTCAAAAAGTAAGCCACAGCACAGCTCTTTGTAAGATCCTGTTGTTTTTATTGGTTTACCCCTGGTGCAACTACATGTGGCAACATTTCTTTTCCCGACAGGTAAAACCAAGCAACTAGCGTCTGATGGTTTGATCCAAGATGTGAGAATTCGTGTGTACAGAGGATGTCACAAAAACAGGAGAATGGGATGAACCTGCACCTAACAAAAAAGCTTAAGAACACTAGGTTAAAGTCACACAAAACACTGGGCAAAAACAAGCACGCACACATACAGTGGCAGAAAGAGGTCTTACACAGTTTGTCCAGGTGGTGTATAGGGCTAGATTGGTGGGGTGCTTGGAGGGCAGCTATATAATTACTCTTCTTCAACTTCAGCCATTGCTGGGATCACTCGACAGGTGCGCACCAGACCTGCCTTGCCCTCACACGTAAATATAAATAAAAAACTCACTCCTCCCTCTCCTGACAGCCAGGGTGCTGAGTCTGAAGAGTGTGTGTAAATGCGTGCATGTGCTGTATGTATATATGTACGCTTGTGTGTGTTGGTTGGTCCAAGCACAATGAATAGAGAGTCTGTCAGTGGCCACCTGTTGGCCAGCTGTCAGGGTCCCATTTCAGGTCTACCTTTGCAAGCAGACTGATTGACTGACTGACTGACTGACTGACTTGATCCATTCACCTATCCATGTATACATCCTTTATTATTTTTCTCCCTTTACTAAATAAAAACAAAATAGTTCAATTCTCTCCCGAAACAACCAACCATTAAAGGGTGATGAAGACGAAAAAGAAGAAAAGGAGGTGGGGGGAGAGGTCTGGCAAGTATCTAAGTGTATCTCGTTTGATGCTGATCAATGGCTCGCGGATACCATCCTCTTCATGTCCCATTACCATCTCTATGGGAGAGCCGGGATGGAGAGGTGGGTGTGGGATGGGGTGGAGGGGAGCAAGGAAAACCAAATGATGAGTGGAAATAGGGATGCTTGAAATGAGCAGAAGGAGGAGGATAGGTAGGGGGAGAAGATGGAGTTTTGACTGGAGAAGGGATAAGTAAAAAGAGGGGGTAGGTTCTTAATGAAGGGATTACGAAGGGGAGGGGGGTTAATGATTTTGGGTGCTGTCTATTTCGGTCAAGCAGCCTGTCAAAACAAGGTGGATAGTGGGAATATATTTTAGACTTTGTTTGAGAAAAAAAATGTATTTGTAACCTTTAGCTGTTTATAAAATCAGAGAGGGGCAGATTATCTCAGCCCACTCTTAAAAGTATGCAGGTGAGAATCCAAAAGCATTTGATAACTAAAATATTTTCCTAACAAAGATTTAACCACCAAGTCTCTAAAGGAAAAAGCACCTCTTTAACTCCAGTTCTATGTAATGTGTTTCAATTACAAACTGATGAGCTCTGCCCTAGATGTTGGTGATGACACCACCCTCTAAGGAGACGTCATGTGTGTGGATGCCATTGACACGATCAGACAAAGTACTATTGTGGTACTACATTTAAAATCAGACCATCCTGTTTGTTTTTGTTGTGAGCTAAACTGCAGATGAAAGCAAAAATGGCAACAGGATACAGTGGATTTCAAAATTGGAATCTTGTTTTGTGATAGTGATGCTTTTTTGCTAGCCAGCTGCTGATCTGGTAAATGATGAGGCAGCTGGTCACTGATAGGCCTATGATGAGAGGGGTTGGTTGAGCCTAATTACCTTTTGGAACTGATATTTTGATGATTATATCCAACCCATTGGCTTCGAAGTCTTGGACCTCAAAAATCCTTCTGAATAGACTGGAAACAGGGTGAAGTTAACAGGTCAGGTTCTCACTCGGTTGAGATCATATGATTCAGGAGCTTTGCTGTTTTCCATCATTGAAAAAAAAGCTTATTCCACTGACCCATACAGCCCCTCAAGGGTCAATTCCTGGACATCTATCATTCAACCTGTAAATTCTTAACCTAGGTCAGATCATATGTAACAGCAACTTTTTTTCTCACAGCAATGCAAAAGACACTCAGATCTACTTGGCTCTTTCCGCAAATGACTGGTGTATTTAACTTTGCCTGTGTTTGGAGCAACTGAGTAGTGGAATGAAATCAATAACCTTCAATTGAATCAGGATTAGACAAAAATAAGTATATTTGATAACAAAATAGACAGAATGAGAGTTGTCACACAACTTAATTTCAGAGTTTTTCAGACTTGTACTTACATCAACGCTGTATCTATGCCAGTTATTTTTAACCATCTATCAAAAATCTCCAGACTCAGAGAGCTTATTCCCTGTGTTGATTCAGAGAGGCTCAGTCAGGCATTCATGTCCAGCAGAATTTACCACTGTTACCACTTTGATCTGTCCTTTTAAAAAAGACAGTTAGATAGCTTCAGCTTGACCAGAACACTGCTGCCAAAGTCATGACAAGAATCAGAACAATTTAGCACATCACTGTTTTCAGGTCCTTAAACTACCTACCAGTTAGCACTTTGAGTTGCCGTTGTGTATGAAATGTGCCATGCAAATAAAGTTGCCTTGCCTTTCCCCAAACAGAGGTGAGGACAGCGTGAGAAGGGTTCATATGTAAAATACGTCACTCATAAATGAATGTGATATGAACAATCTAAATTCAATGTCACATCACTTTTGGCACCAGATAGGTTGCAATGACGGCCTGGACTATGAACATAACTTAGGTAAATTAACTATTCTTGTAAAGCTAAAATTCTAATTAACCACTATGAACACCTTTAAACCACGGTCACACAGACAGAGCACACCATAACGTAGTACTATTAGTATAAACTTCTGTTTGTGCCTGTACGCAAAACAAAAAACTAAAAAAGTCACAAATGGTGACTTTTCCACATCGTGGTTACATTTACTAACAAAGTTCTGGATGTGATGAGTTAACAAGTCCCTGTCAGTAGTGTTTATAATGAACTGGTGTAGTTATGCTAACCCCCCGCGCCCTCTTTTAGGCGTGTGTGTTAAGCAGTTAAATTTGCTGTATGGACATGAGAGTGATAAAAAATAGCAGGCTAATAGCAATCTACTTTGGTGATGGTCCTTAGGGACATGTATAAAAAGACATTTAAGGTTCTTTAATAACCTGATGATGCTAAAGCTTGATGTCATGCAATCCTATGAGGTGAAATCTTGATATATTTAAATAAAAAAGAGGCCAATGCTGTGGTCCCGCTGCAGATCAGTGGCATGTGTATTTGAGCTCCTCTGCCTCTCAGACCCTCTCTGACATAAGTGCATCCTTCCTTTTTTGAGGACAAGATTGAATGAATGTTGGGAGCATCAAGTGTCCATAGAGTGTAGCATGTGCATGCAAATATCAGTGTGCATGCTCTCAACACAAGAAGTCAGGAAAGCACAAAGGGAACCAATATCATCAGGGGAATCAATAAGAGTTAATGAATCCCATGCTTGAAATAATGATATTCAAATCCCAAATAAGACCTCAGAAGTGTTGTTGGAATTCAGGTTTTGTACCACAAGCACCAATCAGGTACCTTTTAAACGAGTACGTTTTTGGTGTTTGGCTGCCATCTACAGGCTATACACCAAAAGGTGAATATGACAAGGCTTTTGGCATTACATGAATTGGTTTGCCAGTTCGTGTGGGATACTGTAATACAGACACCTGTTCGACAAGTAAAATATAGGGCATGAATGGTGGGGAGGGGTTACTATCAATTTTGGAAAGTAATATCTCAAACATTTTCAGTATGATACAGCAGCTAGTCTGATGAGGGGGGGGGGGGATAATTGTCTCTACATTTCAGATAAGATAAAACTGTGTGTTCAAATTTAGAGCAACATTATATGGAGAACTTTATCTTGTTACAGGTTGTGAGTTTAAGTCTCACCTGGAGCACTAAGACTTTAGATTTGGTGGAAACCTTCTCCCTCATAAAAACTGAGCAACCAAAAACTTAGGGAGATGATAGGGCTTTTGAAACTAAACATCCATCCATCCATCCATTATCAATACCGCTTATTCCCTCATGGGGTCGCAGGGGGAACTGGAGCCTATCCCAGTGGTCAACGGGCGAGAGGCAGGGTACACCCTGGACGGTCCGCCAGTCCATCGCAGGGCAACACACAGGACATACAACCACTCACACTCACATTCACTCCTAAGGGCAATTTCCCCAATCTCCAATCAGCCTAACATGCAGGTTTTTGGACTGTGGGAGGAAGCCGGAGAGAACCCACGCAGACACAGGGAGAACATGCAAACTCCACCCAGAAAGGTCCTGGTACCCCCGGGATTCGAACCCAGAACCCTCTTGCTGGGAGACGACAGTGCTAACCACCACACCACCGTGCCGCCCCTGAAACCAAACAACACAATTTAATCCATAAAACATTGCAGGCCCTATCAATTTGATAAGAGGGGGCTTGCCTTAATAGCAAACTTTTTGTGCCTCATTATATGAAGAACCTTAACTTGGAATGGATCCACTCTTATGTACAAACCTGTAGGAATGCAACTTTCTTTCTGTTAGAGTGCGATCAATAACCTGGCTTCCTTCCCTCTGTCTTGCCTGTCGCTGTTGTGACAGTTGAGAAACTCAAGCTAAATCTCAAACATCAGAGCTCCAGTGGCGCAATCGGTCAGCGCGCGGTACTTATAAGACAGTGACCTGCAGAGCCATGCCGAGGTTGTGAGTTCAAGCCTCACCTGGAGCAGAGAGACTTTAGCTTGGTTGGAAACTTTATTCTTCATAAAAACTGATGAACCAACAACTTTAAAATAATATAAGGAAATAGTAGAACTTCTGAAATTAAGCAATTAACCTTCATCCATTCAATTATTGCTTGGACTGGATTTCATATGAGGTAGCAAACCTTTTGTGCCTCATTATATGGAGAACTTTAACTTGGAATGGATCCACTCCTAAGTACAAACCTATATGAATGCAACTTTCATTAAGTTAGAGTGAGGCTGGAAAAGGAAACTGGCTTCCTCCGCTCTGTCTTGCCTGTCCCTGTTGGGACAGTTGGGAGTTCGAGCCTCACCTGGAGAATGAGACGATAGCTTTGGTGGAAACCTTCTACCACATGCAAACTGAAGAACCAACATCTTTAAAAGAATATAGGGAGTTAATAGGGCTTGCAATGAAGCAACTAGATTTAATCTCTTAATACATTGCAAAGCAGATCAATTTGAAATGAGGTCTCCATCCTTAATAGCAACCCTTTTGTGCCTCATTATAAGAAGAACTTTAACTTGGAATGGATCCACTTCTAAGTACAAACCTGTATGAATGCAAATTTCATCTGTTAGGGTGAGGCAGGAAAAAGAAACAGTCTGTCGCTGATGCGACAGTCCAAAAACTCCAGCTAAATCTCAAACACCAGGGGCTCCAGTGGCGCAATCGGTCAGCGCGCGGTACTTATAAGACAGTGACCTGCAGAGCTATGCCGAGGTTGTGAGTTCAAGCCTCACCTGGAGCACTGAGACTTTAGCTTT
>CAJRST010010001.1:12641188-12654743 GCA_907169785.1 Menidia menidia
AACATTGCTCGACTTGTCAATTTGATATGATGTTTCTATCCTTAATAGCAAACCATTTGTGCCTCATTATATGGAGAACTTTTACTTGGAATAGATCCACTCCTAAAATTCCAAAAATGACCTGTTCACCAGACTAAGTATCAATGGCAGTTTTCTTTTTAACTACCAGCTAAAATGTTTGTTAAAAGGTTTCCAAAGAGAAGGAACTATAATTTTCTGGATAAACTGGACCTCCCTTACCAAAGCAAGTACAAAGCCTTTACATGTTGTAAGGCAGCTAAAACGCCACCACTTTTAATATGACAGCAGTTATTAACAATTCCAACAACCTTCAATGATGTTACATGTGACAAAGGATTAATATAAAAAAATAAATTGTTCGTCTATGAAGTTTATTAAAGGCTGTGGTGGAATTGTATTAAAAATAGCAAATGTACAGTCCAAAATCACAATTAATACTGCTAAAATACTTCTGACGTGTCTCTTTCAGGCTGTGAATTTATTTTTCACAGGCTGATACATGAAGCAGGCATGATGGCACATTTCTCATGAGAAGTGTGTTTTGATGTTTGTGTATTTAAGGCAAATTGAGGGGTTTAAGAACCTCATTCCATAGTAAGTTAAACATTAGGTATCCATTGAGGTTAGGGCTGAACATCAGTTAAAAATAGGACAAAGTAATGATCTTCTGCATCTTATTCACAGTGGTCCTCTTGAAGAAGCCCTATTAAATATGCTTTTCAAGAAAGTTACACTTAATTGGGGTAGCTCTTTATAAAAATTCCCACCAGTGTCATTGATCTTCGAAATTACCCAGTAAATGATCAATCACACATAGCCATAATTTTTTTCTGTGAACTTCAAGTTGGTCCAACTAGTCTATTTCTGTAAGGTTTTCCACGTGTAGCCTTCACTCATAAAGGAGTCTGCTGTGCCTTTTTCAATTAATCTGGGCATTTGAAGGTCCATAATCCTGAAAAAATTTTCCGGCTCAGCCCTAAATTCTGTTGTTGTACCTCCATCATTCAGGAAACTCAACGCTAAGAAATGATACCTTGCGTCTGAATGGCAAAAATGTTCAGAGGAGGTGTGCATTCAAGTCGTATTTCTCACAGAACTTGTCATTGATTGGGATGCACGTGAGGTACTCGCACCAGTCGCATTTCACTGGGTAGACGTAGAAGAGCACGACCAGAGCGGCGAGCAGACCCACAAAGATAAAAAGGAAGACGCAGATCTGGACCCGCTTTCGGTACATATCAGAGGGCCCAAAGCTGTTGGTTAAAAAAGAAAAAAAAGAAGTGCTTGAATTATTCACGCAAATTCTTGTTTAACTGAGATCAGAATCTGCTTTCTTTACCTACCTGATGTATGGCAAAAACGCGAATGACAGAAAGAAACCTGAAACAAAACCAAAGATGTGCGCAAAGTTGTCTATCCAAGGGAGCAGACCGAAGGAGAAGAAGAAGATCGAGATGGCTAGCAGCTTAGCGAACGCCCGCCATGGCCGCTCCAGGATCTGCCAGCTCTGAAACAGCTCCACAAACAGACAGGCAAGGATGCCAAACTGGCTGCCTGCAGGACCGACCTGAGGGATGAATGTTTCAATAAATACATTTCTTTTTATAAACATTTATAAAATGTGAGGTTTTTAACATCCATAAAACACACATCCTGTTTAAAGGCGATTTATATACCTCTGCTCTGTAGGGCAGGAAGATGGCAGAGGCCAAGTTACCAGTGATACCGCTTAGCATGTAAATAATAGAGATCCTCAGCCAGCCAGCCAGCTTCTCGATGTCCCTCAGCACCGTCATCTGGAACAGCACAGACACCACGCAGTGCAGAATCCTGAAGACAGGAGACTGAAGGTAAATGCCCAATACTCCTTCTTGATCTTACAAAATTCTGTTTAGTTTTAACTCAACTATCTCTTTTTATATTTAAAATGTTTTTCACCTCTTTACTTCTCGCAGGAATAGATAAAACAACAGACATACTGAGACTGAAAAAAAAAAGAGTTCGGTCACCCAGCATGAAGAAATAGAGACAGCCACAGACGGGAAAACTGATCTGGGATCTCGGGGTTGAGAAAAGGCAACAACCCGCAAACATCATTCATACAGGCCACCTGAGAAGGAGAGATAGAAAGAGAGAGAGGGCAGTCAGGGATTAGCAGTGGGAGCTTTGGATGTGTGGCTCAGCAGTGCAGCGCTGCCATCAAGTGGACAGAAAGGGAGTGTCTGGAAAGATCCAGAAATATTGAAATCTTTTGCCAGTGTGCTTTTCTTTTGTAAGAGTACTTCAGGTACTTAAAGTATAGTAATCCGCAGGGGCCGTGTGGACATTGTGAGTTTTGAGCCTCAACTGAAGCAGCGACATTTGAATGGATGAATTTTAAGGGTCTTACCTGAGAGCAGAGAGTGGCTTCCTCGTGGAAGTAACCCTGCATGAAGTTACAGTACTCTCTGGAAGTGATCTCACACCTGTAAAAAGAAACGAGTGTAATGAGATCGACACGTAACAGTCATATCAAGCTCTGGCCCAAATTTTGCGACTTCGCTGATCTTTACCGTCCTTTGGTCCCGATGCAACAAGGCCGGCCTGTGATGGTGCAGTCTATATGGGGAAGGTTAGTGTGATTTCCGGTGTTATATCTTGTGCAAACCTACACATAAAAAAGACTGTAAGCATCATACAAACTCCCTTGGAACCATTTTTTAATTATCCTCCTTTGTAACCAGCTTTGAGAAGAGCACACACTTCATTTAAAACAATAAACTGAATGCTTGAATCTTTAATATTTCAATGTACTCACTGGCCACTGTGTGATGTCATCTGCCCACTCATGAGGTGGGACTGAGGCTGGCTCCTGGCAAATTCTGTCAAATTCAAAGTAGAAGTGAAAACAAAAAACAAATAAACAAATTAATTTTTCCATATGAAAGAATTGCCAATTCAGCTTTTTGGTGTACCACACAATCACTGTATGTTACCTCGGGTCCTGATGGCAGACTGAACCATGCTGGCGTAATGTTTCATTTAAATAAGGAGCACTGGGGTGATGAGGCCACTTAACCCACACCGCCAGGGTGCTCTGCATTTAAAGTGAGAAAAAACACCTGAATTCAATGAATGCTGAGCCATACTTAGTTTTTTAGATGACGTTTCATGCAAAATAGATCAATGAAAAATAGCATAAGTCAACTGTCTTAGCCAGCCGTCTAAAATCCAACTTAATTCTTACTGACCGAGCACTCCTCTTGTAACGTCTGCAGACAGCCCGAGCGGTCGTTTCTCACGCAGCAGCCAGATTCTCTCTCCTTTGCTTTCTTCTCCTGGATCAGTTTGTGGATCTCTTCGTCTTGCCGCATGCAAGGAGAAAACTTGGCTCCCAGATGAATCAGTGCCTCCTGTTGGACATGGACACAATTGTTTCTTACCCTAAACATCTAGCTACATGAGTCCATGTTTCTCCACTAACAATTCTTAGCATTCTCAGCTACTTAGAATTCTAAGTAGCATTCATACAGAAATCACACATAGTATTTCTAAATATTTAAACATTGTTTATTTTAAACTCATTATCTGTATTTCTCTCCTCAGTATCTTTTTAAATACTTTTTTGCAACATCTTTACCAAACTATTTAGATGTTTAACTAAAATAAGTTGATCAATTTCTTTAAATGTAATGTTTTTTTGCAAGCTATACCAACTTTTACTATTTTCTTCTCATTTGTTATTTCATTTCACTTTTCTCACTATTTTACCATTATAATCCTAATCTATTCAAAATAAAAACAAAACAGTGGATTATAGGTAAAGAAATGTATAGGTGAAAGGTGTAAGATTTTAAATACTTACAGAGCTTGGGCCCACCCAGAAGTTCTGTTGTTGCACAAACTTAACGTTTTCATAAACTCCCTTATTTCTCAAAACCTCAAATAAAAACGACACACAAACAGAAAAGGGTGCTATATAAATAAAAACGTCAAATAGCCTATCACGATTCTTTCTAAAGAGTATGAAATGTACTTACAGAGTCCACGGTTTCATGTTGGCTGAAGCCGACGGGGGCGATATGGTAAATAGTGACGGCCAGGATGGTGATGAGCAAATGGACAAATGTAATCCAGTAAGTAAAAAAGGGCCTGAGGAGGAGAAGGCAAAAGGTTACAGGCTACATTTACAGGGATGTTTCACGAAGGTCGTAGATAAAGAGAGGAGTTGTACTTTTTACGTTTAAAAATGTGAAAAACTCAAAACAGCTACCTGTGATTATCCATGTCTTCAATCTGCCTCTTGACAAAGCTGTCAATACGCTTGCGGTATGTCCGGTTTGTGAGTCGACCGACCATGCCAAGCCCGTATGGCCTTTTTTCTCGAGTAAACAGCTTCTGAACCGGAACCACAATTCTTTGTCCCCGCTGGCGTTGGCCGGCACTCACCACCTCCTGTTTCAGACGTACTTTAGGCTGAACCAAAGTGCCATCTTTCGCCTTTCGCCATCCTCTCTCTAATGGCCTGGCGAGAAGAGGGGAAGGAAGGCAGAGGAAAAGTGAGTTGAAAAATCTGTTAGTCAGGGAAAATGATGTCCTAAAAAGATACTACAAATATTTTTTTTGCAATACAAATGTGCAAGGATTGGCTCTTGGTCATTTGGAAATTTAATCCACATAATTAAAACATAAACTCACAGCATGAGATGACTTCTCTCTAATTTATTCTTATCTAATGCGCTTCCCGTGAGCACACTCTCATCCAACTGTTTGATTTCAGCCTCTGATGGTGTCTCAAACACCTCATCAGCATAGCTGGACAACTCCTCTGGCAGGCCATCCTGCAGACATGAGAACTCTGTAAAGAAGACTTCTAAAAACCCAGCCAAACGGTGCTATTGATCCACACATCAGCAGTCAGGTCATAAGGAACAAGCATTTCAAACTGTTACTGTGACACTTGAATGGAAGATAGTTGATCTAATTCAATAATCGCAGCTTTGTGGAGTTACAGCTGATCAAAGCGCTGTCCTCAGTGCTGAAGTGTGTCTATTGCTCACTCTGGTGAAGAAGGAAGTGTCCAGCTCATCAGGGAAATCTACAGTGTCATCTTCAAAGATACTAGGAGGCACGAAACTCCGTCTGCGGCATTGCCCAGGAGTGCTCTCACCCAAAGTTCGGCCCTGGAAAATATACATGATCAGGAAATATGTTTATTGTCATCCATAGTGACATCTGTACAAGTTTATGCTTTCTCAACCCCAAAATAACCAAAAACAATAAGAAAAAGTATATATATATATATATATTTGAGAATAAAAATTTAAACAAATGTTATATTAGAAAGCTATATTTAGTGAAAAAGTAAATCTCTTCAGTGCACAAACAGTTTTGTGGGTTAAGTAAGAAGCATTTTGGAAAATTTAGTGACTTATAGACACGAAACATTGAATTTTTTATTGTCTTAACGTATGATTAAACTGTCATTTCTGCAGAGGTGAAAAAAGTATTTTCAAGGGTTTTTCTGATATTGGGCTTTGCTTTCCATTAACAAATGGCAAGTTGTGTGATGTTAAAAATAACTTGTGCTTACACCTATGGCCTCTCTGAAGCGTTGACAAGTGGCTAAAAAGGACAGTTCTGTATTACGGTGTATACAGTGTGGCGGAGGCCTGCATGTGTTAGTGGATTAGCTCCACTTCTCTGGAATACCCTGACCTCAATCCAGAATGTAGCTGAGCATTCGCTGTGTATTATCATGGACCATCTGCTACAAACCACTCCCCCAGTAACCCCCGCCTAGCAACAACAGCTTAACGCATGCTTTGCTTGTACAGTATTTCATCTGCAGTAACCGTAGTGAACGTCAATGGTGCTGTGTGTAACAATTTATCCATAGTTTAATCCCTAGAAAGACAAGCTGATCTGATGGTTTATATAAGATATCAGCACAAAAATGAACACGCACATTTTAACATGGATTAGAGAGTTTGTATGAGTCCATTTCCAGGAACAGATAATAAGTGGCTTTGGTACAATCGACTAAAGGGTTATAGGACGAGCAGAGGTGCATTTACGCTACACAGAGGAATCTGGGAAGTCAGTGGCTTAGAACGAGAGTTCAGAAGTGCATATTGCAAAAGCTCAAACGCAACTGAAATCAGGGGGGAAGATTTTTTTTGTTGTTGCTTTTATGTCATTAAAACATACAAAGAAGCACAACCACCTTCATCAGTGCTGCCGCGGCTCTGAGACTCATGACGGCGACAGAGTCCCGCTTCCGTCGTCTCGGCAGCCGGTTGAGGACAGAGCGAGAGCTGGAAAATGAGCAGAGGGACGCGGAGCCAGGTGTGAGTGGCGTTTGTGGGACGCTGAGCCCGTCCACCTCTTCCACCGCGCGGAAAGCTCGACCCCGAGCCAAGGGGTCTACAATCTGTGCACACAGACATAAACAGACATACAGTATATGCCTGCTCAGGATTTTTTCTTTTTTGAATGCAGATACAAACAACAGTAGACACCATAAAAGCAGAGGAAGCACACATTGAACCAGAGTTAGATTGACGTCAATGTTTTATAACAACATTGTGAACTTGGTACCTGTATTTACTCCCTGAAATGCATTCTGCTACAGGTATGAATCTGATTTAAATAAACCCAAATTAAATCAAATGGCTCTATGTTGCAACATTCTCACATTGTATGTTGCTACAGCACCTCTTAGCATCCGTTATTTAAGATGTCCCATTTAAGCTCCTCTATCTTCAACTACAACCAAGCATTCAAAAAATATCCAGCCCCCTAAGCTGATTGGTCACAAATGGTCATAAAGCATTTGAAATTTGCTTAACGAAGCTTTCACGAAATTTATGAACTGAAAGATTTTGAGCTTGTGGCTCATCCTAGTGCCCCAGAGCCCTCCTTAAGGTCACTTAACACCTTTGTTGGCATTTGTTGTCTTTTTAAATTGACAACATCATTATCAATGTAGTTTTAGAATTGCAGGCCTCACGGCAATGATGTAACACCCTTGGACCTGTAGAGGGAGCCAGAGAGCAAAGAATTGCATGCGGTTTACATATGGCGTTCCCATTGATGTCATCATTTGATGGGAGAAAATCACAGTTGACATCTTTAAAAAAATTATTTTGAGGTAAATATAAATGAAAGGTTTAGTCTTCACAGGAACGTCAATCTAACCCCAGGAAAAGGGGCGTTAGAGCCAAAGACAGGGAGAAAGAAGTGGGTAAAAGGCAAATGGCAATGTATTCTCCATCCTTCTGCCATGCCCCTGCTGGCCTACCCTCTGCATGGCATACTGATGGTGGTAACTCAGGTGGTGGGGTGGGAGATATAGGGGTGGAGGGGTCTCAGTGCTCGCCAGGGAAAGATTGTCTTGGCTGTGCAGCTCCATCTCCCTCATCACCTGTGGCTTCAGACCCCCGTATAGATGGCTGCAGTGCTGCAGGCTTCTCCTCCTCCATCTCTGGGTGCTGTCGTTGTCCTTGCTCACTCCGAACCAGTCAGCCGTACCCCTGGGGATGGGACAGACTTCAGTGAACTTTTTAAAAAATACATAATTTTTGTATGTACAGCTGAGTATTTCTCAGACTTACCATGGCATTTAATTAATTGTGTTTCTATATATATATATATATATATATATATATATATACAATATCGATCTTGAGTTCTTTTCTCACAAAGGGAACAGCTTTTGTGAGGAACAACAACGGTTGTTCAACTAAAAATAGGTACTTTTTTGTCCTACTAGGAATGACTGTGTGATACATATACTGTAGGTCTTAGAAGATCTTTGGATAATTTCCAAAGCACGTGGCCAGATGGAGTATCTGTATTAGCAGTGCCCTATGAACTGCTCGTAAAACATCTCAATGCTGCATTGATTTTTCTATATATTTCTATGGAAAAGGAGATATCAGAGATTGGTTGTGCTTGGTGACTCAGAACAGAGTTTCCAAAACAAAGGGTAAAAATATTGTGAACCATACAGACAGGTAATGGCAGAAGAAACAAAGCCACTGGTGTCACCTTTCAAAGATGTAAACTGTGAATCAGGGACAAATTCCTGAGATAAAATCTGTGCAAGTGGTTAAACTAGAGAATTTTGAAAGTTGGTCGTATTAACTGGTGTCCGTGTGAAGGTCCTGCTAAAGCCTTGTAAAGGAAGGAGCCACGGAGCAGTATTCCCACTGAAGTTTTATCTTTAGATGCCACTATAGACAGCAGTAGTTCTGGAAAAATATGATGTGAAATTCAAGATTAGATTTGGGTAATGAATTCCAATGATTGGATCTCCATACAAGCAGCACAAGATATTAGAGGTCATCTATTTTTCTCCTTCTCCTTCATCCATTTAAATCAGTATAATTTTGTTGATATGCATGTTTGATTACATGAAAAAAGTAAACCCAGCTTGTATCATGGCTGACATGCACTGTATGTTTCCTTCCACAACTTTCTGCTTTCTTTCCATCATGGTTGTGTTTTCACCTATCGGGAAGAGAAGGAGGCCGCACTCAGGGACACTTGTTTAGAGAGCAGAACGGTCAGTAATAAACACTCAGCCTTCATCATCAAGAAAAATGCCATCTGGAGAGGCCTTTTAAGGCTGAGCTGTGGCAGGGAGAGGGCGGCGCAAGCTTGATTGTTGCTCCTCAAGAGAGGAATGTTTTACAAAGAGGACACAGATTCAAGAAGGGAAAACTTAAACTGGGCTTCTTAAGCAAAAGAGGGAGAATTACATACTGTAAACAGTAAAGAAAGAGATAGAAATGAGAGAGAGAAGGAAGAAGCTTTTTATTTATAGCTGAAAATGCCTGACTGAGCAGATGATTGTTGTTTGTCTAGATTTGTGCACTTTCGGTCATACACAAATAATTTTGGGCCACAGCTAGTAACAATCGCACGCCAAAGATTAAAGCAACTTTGAGCTGTATCAGGGCTCCATATCCTCCAGGTAAGGCAGGTACACATGACGCAGGAATCTGATGTGCAGTAATTATTGGCTTGCACCGGGTAACATGGCCCAGGGGCACAACTTTGTACGATCTAAGCCAAAGCAGCAGCTGTACAGATGTAAAGAAAAAACACTCATAGATAAGACTAGAGAAGATTAGTAGTAAAACTCATCATTAGTGAATAAAACTTTAAAGGTCTAGCAGCTTTTCGTTTCACTAATTCAGACGTTCTTCTCATTGTTTTGTTTTAAAATCAAAAGAGGTTCAAGTGTATAAGCAGTACAAAGCCAAGGCCAATCGCTTTTTGTTATTTTTCTATGCTAATAAGTTTACAAAAATTTGCATTGTTAATGTTTCATCTGCTTGCTCAGTGATCACAATATGCTAATTTATTCATTTTTCACTCTTCTCTGACAGATCTTCCCTCTGTTTAATTGGAAATGTGTCAGAAATGGAAGATGTGCATCTTTCCATAGGGAAAACTGCTAAAAGTCTTTAAAGATATGCTAAAGTTAAATTAGATGTTTCCCAAAAGTCAAGTGAAATCATGTGTACAATTCCCAGCCCCCCCAAAGTTTTTTTTTGCTCTGTCACACTCACCCATTCTGAGAGTTCCAGGAGGGGTTCAGGGTGTGGATCATGCCTGACTGGATGGGGCTACAGAGTCATGTCGCCTTCATCAGCATCAATGGTGACCTTACTTAAACCTGAGTGCGTTAAGCCCTGACCTGCTGGTTGAAAACTGATCCCTTACAAATTAAACATACCGAGTTCCATAAGGGGATTTCCTGATATCCAGGCCAGCAGTACCTTGCTCTTATACACACAGAGAGAGAAGGATCAACACATGTCCACAGCCCTGTCCTGCTTAGGGAGGTCTTGGTGAATCAAAAGTTGAAAAGCCGACACTGATCTTCCTAGTCAGGAAGGGATCGGAGCGTCATGGCGAACATCCTGATGTAAAATAAGCGTTTTCTTCCAGCTGGACCTGCTCACTGCACTGAGCGGGGAGGATCATTTCCTGAGCTTGTCACTAGCACACAACAGAAATTCCCCCACGGCTGTTCATGTGTGGGAGACTTTTTGAAAAGTGTCAGCTGCTGGCATGTTTCCAAGTGTCTCTCCTCGAGAGTTCGGGCAAAAGAGGATAGATGTCTCCTGATGGGTGAGGAAGACTGAAGGTCTGGTCCTTGTCAAACTGAATACCGCCCCCTCTCTTAATATAGAGAACCAACGATCATTATCAATGAGTCTGTCTCTCTGTTTCGGCACCCTTGTTTAGCTGCATTGTGTGGGCAGGCTGTAGGAAAGATGGGGTTTAGAAGGAGAGGAAAGATCGCCATGGTAGTTAGGAGGGTGGAGAGCTAGAGGAAAGTGCCTGGACATGCCTGAACATGACACATGTGCACACACAAATATTCACACGAACATAAAGAAAGTCACATACACACAGAAGCTTACTCAATCCCATTCATTTAGCCACAAGCATCCTGCATAGTCACACGTTCGCTTTTCTTTGAGTCTCCAGGTCCCTGTTGCTGCTCCCTACCTAAACATTTACATTCACTTTAACGCTATTCAGGAAGCTGCTTTGATGTTGCCTGTGGCACATCGCACACCATGTGTTTGAGTAATCATGTTATTTTGTCTATCTAAGACCCTGGAGTCACGCATGTCACCTACATGGAAACACTTACATGCCTTCTTTATGTGTCAAAAGAAACAACTAAGTCTGCCGAGCTAAAAGTTTTCCGTGCAAGAAAAAAAATATGAATAAAATTATACATATATATATAAAAAAATATTAAAAAAAATAAAAAAAATAAAATATATATATGTATAGAAAATTATGGCCTAGCAGTACTACGTAGCAACTGAACCTCAGTGTTGATAAGTCTATCAGGCATTTAACCTTTATGATCACAGAAACAATGAATGATAATGGTGGTTTGTTGCTACTGAGCTTTTAAAATGAGCGGGGTTTTCAACACGGAGTCGCTATCTTATCATGTGATTCTCTGGCAAATCAGCATCCAGTAGTCTGCCATCATCCCTAATCATCCCTGATGGAACCCAAACGGAGTAGGTGCTAAAGTTGTAACAGTTTAGTGGGGCCAGTCTCTGGTGGAAATCAAAAATACAGTGGAGAGTCAAGCCATGCCATGCTGAGTAGAACTAGTGGAAAAGCGCCATTAGTTGGGATACAAAAAAGTCCTATCATTAAACAAGTAAATATTTTGTCTTTGTTTATATATGCTTCTACTGTGATGAACGCTTTGCTTTCGTGGCAAGTGGCCCACATCAGTCCACTTAGAGGTAAAAGAAGTTCAACTGTCCGCCTGTTCTGTACCTGATGATCTGTTTGGGTATAGAAGAACGCCGTCTGGACAGGATTTTGGGGACACAGGACCGCCTTCGGGAGGTTGACACCCTTCTTAGGCCCCTCTGGCCCTTCGGGGGAACTGTATTTACACGGTCAAAGTGGACCCTTTTTTCACTACACACACATATCAGGATAAGAGGCGAACACAGGGTGGAAAAGGTGGTATTAAATAAGGCAAAACCAACAGAAAGGGACAACAAGAGAGAAAAAAAGCAAGATTAATTAGCGTGAAATCAGAAAGTCGGTTACACGATTAAACAGCTTTTGTTCAGGATTTAAAGGTGAAATTAGCAGCAGAAAATCAGCTAAAAGAAAATGAAGCGAAGCCCTGCATGAAACCATGTCTCAGCGTGTGTGCCACTCACTTCTTGATGGACTCAGTGAAAGAGGGCAGTCTCTCCAGAGGAGGTTTGAGGTAGTTGTTGGAACTTTCCAAGGCAGCTATACATGTATGCGGATTTTCCCCAGGCATGCTGACACTGCGCACACGCTTTGCCGGCTAAAACATACACACGCACAGACAGACATAATCAGGATCAGTTAAAGCCTTTACCTTTCTGAGCTGACAGTCGTAAAAGTTTCTTACCTGGGTGAGAGTTGGCGTGTCATCTGGCGTCAGCTGGATAGTTGGGATGTCCAGTTTGAGCCATGGCGGCTTCTTCCTCTGGAGGCTGCTGTTCCTGCTGCCCGTCTCATCCATGCTCATTATCTCCCTCTAAGCCTGCCAGCTGGACCAAACAAAGCAGAAAAAAGGGGTTGTAGGATGGTTAACACACACAAACAAATGACGACAAACATTTCTCAGCAGCCCAAAAAAGCAAAAAAAGTGACTGGATTTGTTGTGTAACAGCAGACGTTGGGCAGAGTGGGCATATGTTCGGCGCTAATCCAGTATCCCTGTGGCGTGCGTTCAGCACATGAAAAGTGAAGGCAGACACCTGGATAAAATCCAGATGTTTTAGCTGGTTAACCAGAAAAGAAAAGCATCTTCTCAAAAAAAGAAAAAAAAAATCCATCACACGCCGCAGTGAATAGTTACTAAAGAAAAGGCCTTAAAGAATCTTTGTGAGTGTATAAGGATTTTTTTGTTGTGGTTTGTTTAATTGTAAATGAGCAAACTGGCCAGTAGTTTTCTCAGTTTCCTCCACCAGTGACAGGTTTCATCAGTTTTAAAAACATACTTTTAGATCTGGGCAGCTCTTGAACTCTCTAGGTACAGTACTATCTCATAAACACTGTGCGCTAATCAACTGTAACACAGGAGCATGACAATATCTTCACCCAGGTTCAACTAGGAATGACCCTAAAGGGCTTTACAGCAGCTATGCGTCAGATGGTAATAAGTTTCTTGTACGTTCCTGTGGGTAATGGGGTCAAGTTTTACTCTCACAAAGACCTGTGGAGTCAGTGATAAGTGACAGGTAGGCTTGGGGATGTCACCGGACACAGAGATTAGAGTGAAAGGCCTACCCTTGACCTTTTTTGGTAAATAACTTTTAAAAAAACACTTGGAAATTTAATATATATATACAATCTCCTCATGTCACATTACTAGCAAAACAACTGGTTGAAAGTGGAAGATGGGATTGATTGAAAGTTGAAGATGGGATTGATTTTGTAACGAAAAGGTCCAAGCATCAGACATCTTTGACTTTAGTTTCACTCTATCTTAATTCAGATCTTTCCCTCTTTATAAAAGCTAAGGAACCAGCAACACAACCCACAACCTACTATACATGTTTTTTGAGCCTGCATGAATAAAAGTGGGCTATTTCATGATCTGTCACACCTATAGACAAATTTCAGCCCACATACATACGAGATGCCTAAACAGCTCTCCCCCTCAGTTATTCAAAAGGTTTAACCTTTCTACCCCAACCTCTAAATCTAAGAAAACAAACCGATAAGGTTATAGAAAATAATCCTCATGCCTTCAATGTTCTGTTCATGAGTTAACATTTAATTCAACAGACGTCAGACAAGTAGACTTACACTGCTGTATGTTTTGTCCCAATAAGATACATTTGAATGAAAATAGCAAACTAGTAACATACTTTTCTGTTCTTTTACATGGATGTAAAACTGCTAAGTCCTGGATCTTACACCTTTTCAGAGAGTACGGTTACTTTCGCTATGCTATTTCCTAGATAGATAGATAGATAGATAGATAGATAGATAGATAGATAGATAG
>CAJRST010010001.1:12654753-12684093 GCA_907169785.1 Menidia menidia
TAGATAGATAGATAGATAGATAGATAGATAGATAGATAGATAGATAGGCAGTTATTATGTAACATTTGAGAAAAGGGTAGACATGACGTCAAATCATAACTGATTGGATCCCGAACTGCATTAGAATGATGTTTTTCCTTCACTATGATGATGATGTTGTATGAAGCACATGAGCATTGCAATAGCAACTTACAAACAAATGGTAACAAAGGCCAAAAGCTTCCGCCATCCCGTTGGCATTGAATGGTGTATGTCAAACAGCTTAATCTAAAAGAGAGGGTACAAATCTGCATGCTAACATTCGAGTTGACATATAGTGGCTTTCAGTTCTTTAACTTGTCCTGAACAAACACCTCTGGAGGAAATTCTTTACCTAATTAGTGTAATATGAGGACATGCACGAGTGGACGTAACGTAATAAAGAACAACCAACCCACATTTGAATCAATATATATTTGATTGTGGAGTAATGTTGCATTTCTGCCTGTGGGGATGTTTTGGCTCTCTTTGTGGTGTCGTACAGAGGTTTGTGCTTTCTCTTAAGGTCACAGAGGAAAAACAAACAACTACAAATAGAAACCCTCTCACGGGACCAATCCACAACCACATTCTTTTGCCATCCTCCAGGGGTGATTGGCTGCCCTTTATTGCACATCAAAATTCAGACACTAACGTATCATACAAAGCGTGAGCATGCACGCTAAATGCTCTGAAGTGCACATCACAGAAACACTCACTCAACAGCTGTAGTCTCCAGGGTCATGTCTTTACAGTCGTCCAGGAGGATAAAGATGGCCTGTTGTCCAAAATCATTCTGGTCTTTTCCTCATCTTGTTCTGATCTGACATTTGGTTCGTCACTACTATGATCTCTATCTCTGTGTTTTTCGTCCAGCTGGGTTTTCATGACAGGCAGATTAAGGGTTTTTAATCCCTCACTGACTGCCACATGACATTCCCCTGCTGTTGTGTCACTGAGGCTCATTTCAACCTCTGATTGGATGGAGATGCCACTCTGATGGTGTAATCAGTACCCTGCCGGAAGTGGCACCACTAACACAGTTTTCAATCTCAAAGACAGAAAAAACATAGAAAATACTAAATGACTTCTGATTTTGTAGACAGATAGAAACTGTTGACATTTCCAGAGCAGGAAGAAGTGACATGCTTTTGCTGTTGTACCATAATAGAGAACTAGTTCTTGGATTTAGACAGTGGTTTCTTTTGATAGCTTAGTTGGAGCATTAATAACAAGATTACTTAGCAGAAAATACAAGTTTCAGCTTGTCGTGCACGTTGGGGACTTCAGTGGAATGGCAGAATAACCATATCCTCTTTATATTGAGCAATGTTTCCCAGACTGATGAGAGAGAACAATACAAAGGTATTCATTTGGCACCAAAGCAAGCTTTGTCCTGATTCTGAAGTATAATCGCAGGAAACCAGTGGCAGCTCAATGTAAACTGTCTCTAACCTTTACATTATGCAGATCACAAAAAGCCACACCTAATTTTTGTGCGGTTCTTTTGCCTCTTCATACTTATTTAAACTCTACATTTCTGTTTCCTTGATGCTTAATAACTTGGTTGTTTAATCTTGAAAGATTTGCCCATCATAAACTTGCAGTCACTGACTAACACGGGCTACCGAGTGAACATAAGTGAACCTTCCAGGGCTTCTAAAAGTACAAATATATGTTTAGTTATCAGCCCTTCTGGGCACGTAAGTCAAGAAAGTACAGGAGACATGAATGTGTTCCTGTTGTGCCTCTAGTGTTGACAGTGAACAAAATCGGTTTGTCCTTCTTCAGCAGGTTCATAGATTTAGACTGTTTGATACAGTCAATCAAGCCAAAAAATTAACTTTGCTTTAGCGTTGCGCAGGAAGCTTTTCTCTCAGCTACAGATCAGTTTAAAGTATCATATTTTCATGCCAAAGTTATAGATACCGCATATGAATCCCAAACCAGCCCAGTTAGTTCGGAACTTTAATGGGTTCTGCGGCCTATGGAAGAGGTCTGCTCGGTTTTTGGGGAAAAAGGCTCAAGTCTTGAGCTTTAACTAAAGAATTCGGCACCTGATTTTTACAAGGGTATCAAAATCTCAGCTGATCCCACGATCCAAGCTTTTTGTGGAATCAAATCAGCATTCATGGTCAATTGCTCTTCTTGTTTAAGCCCCTGCAGCACCCCTAGTGATGACTGGTTTCGTGTTGTGTGTTCTTTGACCGAAAGGCCATGAATAAGAACACAAAGACACAAATCTAAATCCTCTCATGGGAAAGAGTTGTGTTCATCTGCCCCTAAAGATTCTTTCTGTACATGAAAATCCTGCCTCTGGAAGCTTCTGCAAACCACGCATCTCCATTTCCCCCTGATGTAACAACAGGAGTAGGTCATGTAGATTAAAAGTGAATTATGCTGTTGGCTCTTGTTCTCCACGCCCACCCCAAAGGCACTACATATGCAGTGGGCTCTCATCTCTGCCAGATGTTACAGTAATAACGCAGTAGGTCATTTCCTCTGTGTTTGTGGAAATTGTGCTGTAATCTGCTGCCACCTATGCAAACAAACACTAATAGATGATTAAACATATTCCCAAAAATATGCATCCCATTCATCCAAATTAGTTACTGGTGTTGGATTGTGCTCTGATGCTATGACTGACGCACACTCAAAAGTTACATGAGGCAAAACGGTGGTTTAAATTATGCTGGAGCTGGGTCAGGGTCCTTGTCTTTCATCCTGTTAGCTTAGATTACACGAGACAGAGCAATCTCTTAGTCAATCAGCTGCTGTGCGGCTGCTGCTCGACCCACATCAATTCGCATGCAAGGGTGCAGGCACCGGTTCATTCCACACACTTAGAAAACCACAGGCCCAGGAAGCTGCTACACAAAACTGTATGTGATACATTTACATATTTTTTCCTGCACGGGCCTGTTTAAAGCAAGTGTATTTGAGCATGTGCTTTTTCTTTTGTGCGTGTCTTTATCTATATGTTAGTGTTTTATGCTAAACAGTCCTGTCTCCAGGGGCCCGTACTATAAAGCAGGGTTAACTTACTCTTATGTAACCCAGGGTTATCCCTCTAAACCAGGGTTGCCAATACCGAGCGTCCAAAACTTGAGTTACCCGGTACTACAAAGCCGGTTATGAGGTTGATTTGTTGAACTTGCGTTAACTTAAGTGGAGTATGTGCACGTTCACATACAATGCCGTTCTCAATTTCACGGAATCGCAATGCAATGCACGGTTATGAACAAATGCAAACAACTCTTAAGGGGAAATCCAACACATCAACTGCCAATAAAGCCATGCAGCCTTGTTGGCAATGAATTGCAGATAGTGTCCTCATTACCCTCCTGTGGCAACTGCCTCTCACACAGCACAATCTGAAAGGGTACATGTGCACTGTCTTTGATTCCTCATGCTCAAATGTGATGTCCACCTACCTGTCTGACTTAACTGGTTAAATAGGCTGCTAGAGCTGGATTGAGGTGGAAAAAGAGGCTTCAAATACATAAACTGAAGTTTGAAGCTGGAGCATGACAAGAATGTACAACATGCAGGAGGTATTCTCATACCAGCCTGTTATCATTGTGTGTACCACTGTTAAATTAATAAAACATGAATAAAACATCTTGCATAACATTTATAGTGTGTGGGTTCTTTTTACTTTAGGTCAAGGGTCAAGTTGAATAAAACAGGAGCTTCAAAATTCACCTAAAACAGTCAAAGGTTTGGATGTGTGCAGTTTAAAGACCTGTAAAAGGTGATGAAACTTTTACAAAACAAATGTTCACTTTTAAAATATTTTTTCTGACTTGCAGTTAACAAATGCCATTTCTACCACATTGCAATACACAACTGTAATTTAATTTGATAACCTTCTACACTGAAGAGCTGCCCTCAGTGTATCCAACATCTAATTTAGTAAGATTTCATTGATGTATAAAACTGTCTGAACAGATATAGTGCAGACTGTAAATGACTCACACGGGTGAAATTAATACAAAAATATTGGCAATAAATGTATCAGTTTAATTTTTTGTCCTATGAACGTTTTTCTGTATTATGTGGGATCAAATGAAGTTGAGAAATATTTTTAAAAAAGTATTACACATTTCTCAAACCATATCACTTGTACCCTGTAACTATAAATGTTATTTCCACCAGAGGGTGTTGTGGTGGAAAAGATGTGTAATATTGCCAACTTCTGGCCCAATCAGTTGACATGGGTAGCGTATTCCCTCAGCTGAGAATCTATATTTTTCTTGCAGAATATCGTCTGGGTAGGTCAGCGGATCCTGGCGGTTTCTAAAGACCCTCGCTCTGCCCAAAGTTCTACTGAGCAAGGAACTACCTTCCCTTCTTTTTGCAGAGCAGCAAAAGTGTATTTAATTATCTTTTTTTCCACCTGCAGCCATCCAACAGATAAAGGAAGCAAGACTGAAACATATCCGGCAAGTTTTTGTTTCATAACTTTTACTCAGCTTGCAAACTTTCTTTTCGTTTCTTTTTTGACAACCTTTGATCCATACTGAACTGAGCTCAGTATGATCTATTGACTATGTTGGCGTCAATGCAGTATATGTTGTAAAGTAGTAAGCACTGTGCATGCATCATCATGGCCTACTAAAGAGATGTTTTAACAACGAGAAAAACTGTCCAACAATTCAACAAAGACAGAAATGTCTGCCACAATTCTAAATTGCTATAGCCACAAAAAAAGGGATCAGAGTTAAATTGCAGCAATGTGTGCCACTTCATCTGCAGTTGGTTAAAAGAAATGCTTACACTCTGAAGTTCTCAGATTTAATCTCTTAAGATTTGAAAATATATATCATCTAATCCTTACCAAGTTTTAAAAAGATCTAATGCAAACTGACCTGAGATGACAGCCTGAGGCCACATCATGACAAAGACTAAATGCAGAGGCAAAATGTAGAAAAAATCAATCATTTAGAAGAAACTTTTTCTGCACATCAAACTGGGATGGGGTTATTAACCATTTCAAAAGTCTTCAGCGTCTATCGATCTACAGAGAGAACTATTACTCACAAGTGGAACGGAAACTCCCAGAAAGTTCATTTCAAGTTCAGATAATGCTCAGAGAAACTGCAAAAGCCCCAAGAGCTTCACCTCAAACTTCACAGGCCTCAGTTAGCACGTTAGAGGTCGAATACGTGGGCGAAAAATGGGACTCTTTTTTTCTAAAAACACCAGGTAGCACGGCTTATATGCGCAATCTTAGCAAACAACAGCGCCATGTTTGAGAGAAACCCCCTGTCAGGCATGGGGGTGGAGGGCTGATGATTTTGGCTTGTCCTGCAGTCGCTCTAGTCACTGAATCCCCCATTAGTGTTCATATTAATGTAAATTCATCACACCCAGCGGAAAACAGAACCAAACGACTTATGGAAAGCCGCTTCCACATTTAATTTTTTTTGTCCTATGACAGTTTGATGTTGAGGATTTTAGAGTAAAGTATGAAAACTTTTAATTGCTTTATACTGAAATGTCTGGCGAACCGCTATGCTTCAAAGATAGTGAGGAGAGGAAAACGCAGCCGATAGAGGGAGGTGAAAACTAAACAAAAACAGACTACATGTCATTCTGGAAGAAGAAGGGAGCAATGGTGGAGAGACAACAGCAAGAAAAGCTGTCTGAGGGAGAAAAAAAAGATGAAATAGCATGTTTGTGTGTTCGGGAGAGACAGAGATGGACCTGGGACAGACAAGATGTTCTTTCTCAATCAAAAACAGGCATCCACTTCTCATGCACATGCCTGTCCAACATGTGGCAACCATTCGCATAGTTTGCTGCAAGGCCGAAGACCATGTGTGCATGGATGTGGATGCATACTTGTTTTTGCTCCCTGACTAAGCATCTTTGTGTTCATGGTCAGCTTTTTAGCATGCAAAACATGTACATCCCATTGGCCTTTACATCTTATCTGACTCTGAGTTAGGGACGTTTAGTTGTTGGGCCTGAAAATGGATAAATTGGCATCAAACTGGATTGATCATGTCTCATGACACTGGTGATCTGAATTTCTTTTCCTGCACACATACCAGTAAACATTCCACACAGATACATCTAAAGACCGCCAAAGTACACTTTAAGACCCACTTTGGGAGTTTTTGGTAAAGTGAAATAAGCTTGCTGTCAGTTTGCAAAATCCCAGGCAGCAGCTTCAAGGAACAAAAACAAAAATAGCACAATGGGAGAAAAATAAAAACTGGCTTGAAGAGCAGCTAGCGCTGCCATTCATCCTTTAAAATGTTCCAACGTCTCACACTGTATTGACTTGCCAAAATACTGCTTCCAGAGAAGGTTGGGAGGGTTTCTCAGCTACTGTGCTAGGTATAAGATTTAAACAAGGTTTTTCTGTAAATTTAAAAAACCTCAACTAAACTCAAACGGATGCGCTCCTGAAATGCTCAGAAGTTCCACCTTTGAGCATCTTTGTCACCCAAAGCAGTTGCCCTCATTTGCTTTTTATTTTGTTGTTGTTGCTGTCTGACAGTGTGTATCTGAATGTGTGACCAGTCATGACTTCGGTTGATAAGTCAATTAAGCTCCTGCTGATGTTAAACATTACTAGGACATAGAGCAAATTCAATCGCCGAGGTTTCAATTGTTGACATTTAAGAGTCTGTTGAAGCTTCACATGTGCTATTATTTCGATACAAATTTGTTTTGTATTAAACTTAGTCTCTTTTTGCTACTTTAATCTCAACCTTGCCATCAACTTAGGAGGAGTGGTGGTGTAGTGGTTAGCATAGCTGCCTTCCAAGCAGTTGACCTGGGTTCGATTCCCGGCCAAAACAGCTCCTCCCTAACCTGTAAGTCGCTTTGGATAAAAGCGTCTGCCAAATGCATGAACATGAACATGAACTTAGAGTGTCAAATATAGCAACTGAACCACCCCTACTTCCACTATCATTTAAGGACAGTTCGGATGTTGCATAATTGTGTCAGACAGAAGAACTCCCAGGCACATCTGCAACGAATCGGAGTAATTAAAATGTCTCTGTAGTCATTAGCTGCATATATAACACAGCAGAACACTGTACTCCACATGTGGACCACATCCGTTACTTTAAGAGCTCCGGGGTTCAATGAGCCATAGCAAGCTAATTCACTCCTCTGCATTCTTCATTAAAACATCAATTAATGGCTATTCAAAGTCCAGCCTGACTGATTCAAACATTTGTGCTCTCTCACAAATACCTTAACCCTGCTTCAGGAAAGACCAGAATAAAACCTCATGGTTTCTGTGTGTTCACGAAATAAAAAGCTTCAAGCCAGCGTCCAAGCTGGCCATAGCTGCCCCTTTTGGATGAAAAGAAGCATAATGAAAGAGATACAAAATGAAGGAGTGGCAGCAGAACTGGAGACAAAGAAAGCAACCCAGCTGGTCCCAACAGCAAGCTGTGTCGTGTTAACTGCTTGATGACAGGAAGGCCGCCATCACAATAAGAGTCTAGCCAAGTGTGGTCTTACCGGAAAACCTGAATAGGTCTCCTTAGCAGTCATCCGTCTCTCCCTGTTTCAGCCAGATAAAACCATGCTGGGAGCGCCAACGCAACAGCTTCCTCTGTTGGCTGGCTTTGTATGAAATGTTGATGGTAATTGCCCGCAGATGCCACATTAGGATAAGATTGTAGAGGGACTTCAGAGTTGGCTCTTGGAAAAATATTAAAATGGAAAGATGGGAAGGGGGGGTCTTAATTGCGGTTTTCAGATAGACAAGAGAAGAATTATTCATAGTCTTCATGAATAAATCTCCCTGGGGAAGTCTGGCTACGGACAGCACTGACAAACAAGACATTGAAGAATCACTTTCAGACCAATGTAGGCTCATTATAGCCTGATTAAAATACCCTTTTAGACAGCGAACTGCCACATCCATCCCTTTCTTTGATCTTTTCATGATGAAAATCATGAAATTTTTATTTTATTCCAATGAGCTTTTCAAACTAAATGAAGGACGCTGACTTATTCCACATTTTTAAACCAACAACGTTCTGTCACTCTTTGTGTGTCACATTTCGGTCTAAGCATTATAATTCTAAGGTTACCTTAAAAAGGCGATTTAATAGTTCAACCACCTTACAAAATGTGCAGCGCGGTTGGTATAAAGCTTCTTCACTTGAGGCCTTTTCCAATTCTTCAAGAACTTTATGATTATTTTCTGTCCAACTGGGTTTTCTTGTGCTTTTTTCCAGCAGCTAAAGATATGGTGACAGTAACAAAGTAAAGATAGAGCCAACCTTAAGCTCAAATTTCTGTTCATCATGGTTAAACTCCTCACAAACATTATTACAGTTATCCATTGGTGAACTTTCAGTGAACCAGATGTCCCTGATTCCACTGTACACTGATGTCCACTGATCCGTAATTTCAACAGTTGGCAATCATTCTGATAGTCCATCCATCCATCCATCCATCCATTCTCCACTGCTTATCCGGGGTCAGCAGCCGAAGCAGGGAAACCCAGACACTTCTGCCACTTCTGCCAGCTCCTCGGGGGGGATCCCAAGGCGTTCCAAGGCCACCCGGGACACATAGTCCCTCTTTCCAATCTCCGGGGCTGAAGTCACTGAGGTAGTCAAAAAGCTTTGCAGATGATGTGGTCCTGTTGGGTTCATCAAGTCGTGACCTACAGCTCTCGCTGGAGCGATTCGCATCGGAGTGCTAACAAATTAGGCTAATGAGGCCTTATTCACTGTATAAAGTTCAGAGTAAAGGTCAAACTTCCATCCAGTGACAGAAAGTGGATTAGTTCCACATGAAACATGTATGCTTTTTCCTTATACAGATGGCAAAAGTCATCCAGGAAACACACTCATTTACCATTTAGTTTCCCAGTAACTTAGCAGCACCATCCAAACTTAATTAGTTTTCTATTTTATAGTCCGCTCAGGGGCTTTTAAAGCGGAAGTGTGTCCGAAAAGGTCACCCTGGTTTTCATTTTGCCTGATGAAGAGTGGTAACATTAAACACACAGATATGGGTGATGTGGAGAGTTAAATTCGAAAGACATGACAGAACCGGAGTGAGAGAGAGGGGGGATTAAAGAAATCCCTGTCCACATCTCTGGGGATCAGCTCAAATCTTGATCATTTGCTCTTTGGGGAGGAGCACTGGATAAAACCGAGCAACACAACAGACTCAGTAACTGCAACCATTAGTGAGTCAGCCATAGCGGGCAGCCCTTTCACTAATAATCTTTAATGTAGCACCTCAAAGTCTGAGTTTCTAGCTCTGACAGCCCTGTGAAGGGTTCTGGATATTTGCTCCCTCTGAGGAATTTCAGCTGAGGGAAGATTTGTCTCGTCAAAGCAGACTCACAGAAAGCAAATTTGATGCTTGTTTTTTTCGCAACCAGATTGTTGTTGTTTTTTGTATCGCTATCCTGCTTGAAAAGTGTTTTATCAAGTATTGTATTTCACATCAGAGGTTATGTGCATTACAGTTTCTAATTAGAATTTACAGGATTTGAAGAAGAAAAGCTCAATCAAGCTTCAGATTTATGGAGCATTGGAATATGAATGAGTATGGAGCATTGGATGAATAGAAAAAAAATAATCGCTTCTTCTTCACCTCAATTAGTGGAAAATTCTGGATAATCACAAAGTTTCAATTAATTTTTAAGAGAATATCTCTTTTTTCATCTTCGGGATGTCCCCCACAGGTGCTTTTTTTCTCTTTCCTTGAGGTCCATTTTCAATAAGCATCACTACTTCTTCTACAGAATTGCAACTGCTGGCAGTGGTGCCATCTACTGGCAACACCTAATTAGCTCTAAGCTGCCAATGATTCATATTTGGGTTTAATAGCTTATCAGAGATTGTTCCAGATTTGTGTGGTTCATGAATAAAAACTTGATTACGCAGGAAAAAAATCTAAATGCGTTAGTAGAATAAATCAAGACCCATCCTCGGTTTCATTTACAACATCTCCCACTGTTGGCCCACTTTCTAATCTGTTCATGTCTGGGAACTGGAGCCCCTGGGTCGCTGAAAAGGCGGTAAGGGAAGAACGTTTTTCAGGATGTTTCGCGTCTCCACAACAAGGGCAAGCCAGATAAACTATATACACTGTCTTTCTCAAGATGACAGAGGCTCAAAGGAAAAGAGCAGAAAACAACGTATGGCTAAATTTCCCAAAAGAAAAACTCCAAAACAATTTCTGTAAGCAGTCATTTATAGCTGTGAAAGAGAAAACTGGGAATACCTGCTATCATTCTATACTGAAGAACTGAAAAAGAGCCTCTCTATCACAACAATAACATGGTTTTGAAAGCTTTGACAAAAGAAAATAAGAAGTCCTGAAGAAGCTTTTTTGCCTAAACCTGAAATTATACCAACTTCTGGTGATTCCCCTTGCTGCACACATACTACACTTATTTTCAAAGCTAAAATTCAGATTTTTTTCAGGGACAATGTCTTTCCTTCTTGTAGGCTGGCAATGAGGTTGCTTGTTTTATTGCTACTCGTAATGTAGGCCAAACTACAGCGACAAAGCCAACCTTCTCATAGCACAGGGTTGAAAAGGTTTACTCTCAGTCTTAATCTGGTATAGTTGGCATCATTCAACAGGGCCAAAACTGTTCAAATAATCAAAGGGGAAAGAAAGAAAGTCACCCTATACAGCAGAAAAAATCCTCTCTTGAATAGGCTTTCTTTTAATTTCCTGCTTCAGATACCTCAGCACTTTGTATGCCAATTTGTTGACAAGTGACTCCTACAGGAAAGATTAAGTCAGAAAAAGGTGCAATGGCACTATTAGGATAAAAGGTCTAGTTTGAAGGCTGCATAGCAGGATCAATCCACAGATTAAATACAGTGCTCTGAAATAAATGCACAAAAAGTGCTGGAGGGCTCCCCTGAGAAGCAAACCAGACCAGTTTTCCTCGCCGATGCAGCCCTTAGAGGGCTGAGTATCAACATGAACGGTTGCTGCAAGGGTGAGAGAAGTGGCCAAGAACTTATTGTCTCTGATGGTTCCTGCTCTGACACGCCATGAGGCAAAACAGAGAGACTGACTTGGAGAGACAAGTCAGTGACACTTTCCAGGATGCTGATCGTTTCCTGTTTAGATCTCTGCGTGTTTTTGTAGTATTTCCCTCTTTTTGAAATACTGTTATTTGCAGTTTAGCATATCAAAGTCAGAACATTTCCCTGTGGAGCTAAGATCACTTTTCACATGATGGTTGACATAAAGCTGTAATAATTTTGCATTAACAGAGATCTTTCGACTCTCTAGGCGGCAGATCTGGATGTTATGAAGCTATCCAGACGCACCTTTTTAAAAAGATGTTATCAAAGGGTTATCGGGTGATCATTTGGACAGACTTTCCAGGTGTGTCGGTGCACGTGTGTGTATGCCTTTCCCATCTGGGCTAGATGGCCGCTTCCTTCCATCCTTCCAAACAGGAAGCCCAAAAAAAATCCATGGTGACAGGGGGGCCGGTAGTTCTGAACTGTCTCTGCTGTATTCCTGTGCAGCCAGCAGTGTCGTCTCAAAGGCAGCTTGCAGCACTTTGAAATTCAATTCAACCCACCCGAGACGATGGATACCCCTCCGCAACGAGACCTCTCCACCCCCCTTACTGCAGTAGCAGACGGTAAAAAAAAAACACAGCATACCTCCACCGAGGAAATGCTGTTCCCATCGCTGAAACAGCTGGGTTTGTGCTCTCTGACAGCCTGGATGAGACTCGAAAACCTCCCCTATGACGAGCAGCGTATTCCCTCTTACCTTCGAGTTGAGTCCAGTTCCTCCGAGTGGTCCCACCGGTGTTTTAAAAAGGAGCTCGGAAGCCGGTCTCTTGATAAGTTATCCGTCGTGTATCAAGCGCGCGTTCACAGACCAACTCCAAACGTTAACGAGGTCATTCTGGAAAGAAAAATCCAAATGGAAAAAAGTTTCAAAAAGATATTAATGCACGTTAATGGAAACCTATGTTTTCTTCTGCTCTGAACGCCTCGGAGTTTCGGTTTAACTGTAGTGTCTTACCACGCTGCAGCAGCTGTCGCCACCGCTGGATGACAGTTCTACCACCGCCCCAGGTGGGCCAAAGTGCCTCCTACCGGTGATACCGAGTATTGCAAGCATCACAGAGGCACGACTGTCTTCAATTTACAGCTTAATGTAATTCTAAGACTTTACGCAATGGTGTCCCAACAAAAAAGAAGAAGCAGTATGACCGAACTTGAATTGATTTAATTCTCTCATTCTGTTTTATTATTTACAATGTCACCCAATCAAGTGTAACAGGTAAGGTTCTGTAACCCAGCCTTTAGTAAGAAATGAGGATAAATTGATGGCTTTACTGGGTTGAGGGATCTTACAATCTCTAAGGCCCGGGAACACTAACCCGTGAGTTATACATTTTTTGAGAATTTGTGTTCTTTTGTTTTATGACATAGTGACAAATCACTCTGTCACAAGGATGGAACTGCAGACAATGTTCTATCCAGGGTGGTTGGGTGTCCTCTTCCCTCAGCCTTCTAGTTCTTTTAATAGTTTTTGGCCATAACTTTAGTCCTCTGATGGTGTCCCATGAGAAGGCAAAAGAAATGGCACAATTGAGGTCATGAAAAGCATCCTGAAAGTCGCTCACGTTGACACCACAAAGCTATGACTGATTTGAAAATACTTGTTTGGTATTTTTTGGAAGCAGCATTATATGTCTATGAATCCCTTTAAGAAGAAGGAGAGAAACGCTACATTGTTTGACACTTTTTCTGCTAATATGATGTGTCCATGTACATGATTAGTTCCTTTAAATAATTTCCCTCTGGGATTATTAAAGTATTTCTGATTCTGATTCTGATCTGATTTATCTGACAATATATAAGAGTGCAGGGCAAACAGTGTGAGAACAGTGTGTAGTCATTCAATTCACCTCCATTCAGAGAAAGACAGAATGCAGAGCATTTCATCATGTGAATTGAATCTGTTTCTCTTTTTTGATATGTATTTATTTGAATACCATCTGGGTTTTTGGCTTCCTCTGGCAGTAAAGCCATTTTTTATTTCTAAGAACACATGTCAAATGTATGCTGTTTTTTTCCCAGGGTTACGGTTAGGATTAGGGTAAGGTTAGGGTTAGGGTTAGTTTGGTTAGCTGGAAAAAAAAACTTTTAATCTCAGAACAGACATGTTGCTGAATATTGAACTAAATTTTACATACATGATTGGGGCAGAGCAAGTAGGATTGTTGGAAACTTTGTCTGGGCTGTTTGTTGTTTTTTTTGCATTTCAAAGCCCCAAATATTTTCAAAGGTCTGCACTGCAAGCAGATCATTTTAACACAACAGTCATTTTGTTGGGACACTGTACTGGAATCAAAGTTCCTGGAAGATCCAGAGACAGATAAAAGTTTGAAAAAAGTTTGTGAAAGAAATTAATAAAGAGACAGGTTTTTTAAACAGGGAAACAGGCTTTGAGGATAATCAGTCGGAAGAGAAAAAGAGAGAACATTTCAGGAAGCTTTAAGATTTTTGGGGGATGTCTTTCATTCTTGATCTTGGTGTCTTTGATGAGGGATTGGTTTTAGATATGTGGGCTATTTTTATTGATATAGTTTTAACTTTGTGGGCAGAATATTTTACACAGGAATGATAACATGCTGCATGTATATTTCAACCAGGGACTGGTTGAAATACGAAGGACTAACCATCCCACTTGCTGTGATAATGAGAATTATTTGACCTATTGTTGCCACTGAAGTAATTTCAAAGGATAAGACTTGGAGTGTTTGACAGCCTACGCCGTGAAATGCTTTCACGATGCTGCAGAGGACACTGCTGCGGAGAGTCTAGAAGTGGCAGCAGATGCTGACTTACGACACAGCCACACGGCATCACAAAGCTGGGCAGGAGCAGCTTTGTGATGCAGTGTTAAATCCTGCAATGAGGACTTTCCACCTAAACAAAGCACTTTAGAAAAAGATCATGAAGATCCAGGGATCCAGTGTAAAAGTACAGTATAACAAAGCAAATGTTTGTAAGCACCAGGTTGGAGATCCTAAAGGATGAAGCAGGCACATGTAATATACAGCAGAGAAAACACATCAATACAACCCACTACAGCCAACTCCATCATTAGTTTACAATCTATTTTCTGTCTTCTATCATTTTCCATTCCTAGAAGAACGTTTTCTTGATTCCACCATTCCACTGTGGATTTGATTGCATGGTTCTGGGATGGGGCGGCACGGTGGTGTGGTGGTTAGCACTGTCGCCTCCCAGCAAGAGGGTTCTGGGTTTGAATCCCGGGGGAACCAGGACCTTTCTGGGTGGAGTTTGCATGTTCTCCCTGTGTCTGCGTGGGTTCTCTCTGGGTTCTCCGGCTTCCTCCCACAGTCCAAAAACCTGCATGTTAGGCTGATTGGAGATTGGGGAAATTGCCCTTAGGAGTGAATGTGAGTGTGAGTGGTTGTTTGTCCTTGTGTGTCTCTGTGTGGCCCTGTGATGGACTGGCGGACTGTCCAGGGTGTACCCTGCCTCTTGCCCGTTGACCACTGGGATAGGCTCCAGTTCCCCCCGCGACCCCATGAGGGAATAAGCGGTATTGATAATGGATGGATGGATGGATGGATGGGTTCTGGGATGTTACAATTCTATTAGGATTTTTAAAAACTATTTGGTCAATAACGGAAACAAGACCGATTGTACCCTAACACGGCTCTTCAATGTTTTTCTTACATTTTACTCTCGTATAAGGTACTGGACCTAAAGATGGCCGCTGGCTAGGAGGGAGTGTGTGGATCTGTCCTGCATTTAAGTGAAATCTATTGAATATCTGAAATATAACTCAACATCCAAGCAAATGTTGAAGTTTGTACTTTGATATTCAACCAATGTTTGGACTTGTAGGACTATTTCTGCCATTATTTTTCAATGTTAAGCACTTTTTACTACATGTGCGTGAACAACCAACAAAGGCCTCGTTAACTACCAGGATTCTCAACAGCTGGCAAGTAGCAAAATGGCTCCAAGTTTAACAAAAGATATGGAAGAACTTAAGCTGTCATTGAATGTTATGTCAGAAGAACTGAGTAAGGTGGTGAAGCAACAAACAAGCCTGATGCATTTGATTGGAGAAATTCAACAACTGAAAGTAATTATTAAAGAAAAGGATGAGAAGATAGAAGAGTTGGAAAAAAGAGTGGAGGACCTGGAACAGTTTGCAAGAAAGGAGGATGTGGTGATATCTGGACTCAAAACAACACACTGTACATATGCAAGGGCAACAGCAGAAGACAATAAAGGGGAAGATTCACCACCAGATGAACTACTTTCTGTTGAGCAGCAAGTCATCAAGTTCTTCAGCAGCAATGGGATTTTGCTGGACAGTAAAACCATTGCTGCTTGTTATACAATCCCCTACAAACCTAACACAAATATGGATAAAAGAAAAAAAGACCAAATATCATCCTCCGGTTTGTGAGTACAAAACACAAAATTTAACTGCTAAAAGATGTAAAAAAAACTAATGGGAACAGATGTGTTTGTGAATGAACACCTCACAAAGAAAAATGCAGAGATTGCTTACCAAGCTAGGATATTGAAGAAGGAGAAAAAAATACAGGCAACATGGACTAGGAATTGTAAGACACTGATAAAACTTAATGGTTCTCCTGAGCAAGCTAAGGTTCTAACTATTAAAAATGTTGTGGAGCTGGAGAAATATAGGTGACCAGAACAGTTTTGACTTGGTACTGCTGGGGCTACAGTTTTCTATGTTTTTTTTGCTTTTCTGGTTTTGAATAGATTGATTGAAGTGAAGAATATATTATTTAGTCATGAGTCAAAGAATGGAATTTAAGTGTTTTGATCATACAGAACATACATTTTATGATATAGAAACTGATATAGACCCAGAATCCAACTTCAGTTATAATACATAGTGAACACATTTGCCTGTGTTCACTATGCTTGATATTAGTAATCAGTTCAATTTAAATGTGACAAAGCAAATTATTAATTTAGTTAGAGTAAAATCACCTGAAGCTGTGGAAGAAATGAAAGTAGAATTTTTAAATAATAACTGGCAAAATGTTTATGTTGATGATGTTAATGAGTCATATAATATGTTTTTGGAAATATTTATGAAAATGTACAATCATTATTGTCCCCTTAAAGAATATAAACAAACATCCAAAAATAGATTGACTCCCTGGATGACAAAGAGTTTGGAGAAGGCATGTAAAAAGAAAAACAAGTTATATAAGGATTTCATTAAGTGCCCAACTCATGATAAAGAAGGAAAATATAAAGTATATAAAAATAAGTTAACATCAGTGCTGAGAAAGCAAAAGCAGGATTATTATGATAGGTTGTTGCAAAAATACTGCAATGATATTAAGGGTACATGGAATACAATTAATAGTATTATTAAAAACAATAAAGATAGAGATTTCTCAATAAGTATTAAACACAACAACACAATAGTGGGAAAAAAGGAGGATATTGTTGAAGTCTTTAATAAGTACTTTGTTAATATCGGTCCTAATTTAATAAACAAATTGCCAAAGAGTAGAGATGGAAAACAAAATTATAAATGTAATAATATTAATACAATGTTCCTGGGAGAAATGAGTGAAAGTGAGGTAATAGATGTAGTTAAAAAATTTAAAAATAAGAAATCCAAAGATTGTAATGATATTGACATGGCTGTTGTGAAAGAGGTAATTTATAGTATTATTAAACCTCTCACCTACATTTGTAATAGATCATTCTTAACTGGAACCTTTCCTGACAAAATGAAGATAGCAAAGGTTTTTCCAGTTCATAAAAGTGGAGACAAGCAAATATTAACAAATTACAGGCCGATATCATTGCTACCACAATTTTCAAAAATTTTGGAAAAATTATTTATGAAAAGACTGGATTCCTTTCTCAATAAAAATAATATATTGAACGAGCACCAGTACGGCTTCAGGCACAACTGCTCCACAACTTTAGCTGTGATGGAGTTTGTGGAGCACATTGCAGCAGCAGTTGATCAGAAGCTTAATACCGTAGGTGTGTTTATTGACCTATGCAAGGCTTTTGATACTATTGACCACGCAAGACTGTTGGGTATATGTGAACTGTATGGCTTACGGGGAGTTGCATATCAGTGGTTAAAGAGTTACTTGGGTAATAGCTTACAATATGTACAAATGAACAACACTAAGTCACAGACAGACATGGTAAAATGTGGTCTTCCTCAAGGCTCAGTCCTAGGACCCAAATTATTTATACTTTATTTAAACGATATTTTTTCAGTATCCAGTCTGTTAAAGTTTATAATGTTTGCAGACGATACAAATGTCTTTTTTTCTGGAAAAAATATGGATGAAATAATAAAAACAGTGGAAAAAGAGTTAGCTGAGTTGAAAACATGGTTTGATTACAATAAGTTATCGTTAAATGAAGGAAAAACTAAATTCATGGTTTTCTCTGGTAATCGGAACTATAATGATGTAAAGTTATGCATAAATGGAGTTGAAATCGAAAGAGTTTATGAGACAAAAATTTTAGGGATTATTATAGATAATAAACTTAGTTGGAAGCTTCACATAGGATATATTAGAAATAAAGTTGCAAAAACTATTGGAATACTGTTTAAAATAAAAGACTTAATAAATGTTAAAGGCTTTCATGTTATATATTCCTCTTTGGTTATGCCTTATTTGTCTTATTGCTCAGAAATCTGGGGAAAACAACAACTATTGATATATTAGTTAAGTTGCAAAAAAAAGCTATAAGGGTTATAAATAAGGTGGGATACCGTGAACCAACTGATAAACTCTTTATTCAAAGTCAAATATTAAAATTTAAAGATATTGTTTATACAAAAATACTGGAAATAATGTATAAAGCATTGAATAAAAGTCTTCCTTCTGGTATTCAGAAATTATTTAAGTTAAGAGAAAATAAATATAATTTGCGAGGTTTGTTTATATTTGAATGTGCAAAAGAGAAAAGTCAGATAAAGTCTAGATGTGTTTCAGTTATTGGTGTGAAACTGTGGAATGAATTGAATGATGAATTTAAGTTATGTCCTTTCTTGGTGAACTTTAAAAGAGCTTTAAAATGTAAAATGATAAAATGTTACGCGCTTATGTAGATCTATATATGTACTATGTACTTGAATCTGAATTTGAAGAAATCCTGGTAGGTTGTAAGGTAAAAAAATAGGGTAGGCAAGAATAAGCTTTGCTTCGGCCAATTCCTTTTTTGGTAAACTGTGGGTTTGTCTATTGTTTTTTTGTCTTTTTTTCTTTTGTTGTTTCTTGTGTTTAATGTGGACAATTTACCAAAATAAAGTGATTGATTGATTGATTGATTGATTGATTGATTGATTGATTGATTGATTGATTGATTGTATAAATATTGGACAATACTCAGCATAAGATGGTGAAACTCACATATTAAAAGTGTTTTTAATTCCAATGCCCGAGCTATATACAGGGGTTGGACAATGAAACTGAAACGCCTCTCATTTTAGTGTGGCTAAAATGAGAGGTGGCTAAATTGGACCAGCCTGGTGGCCAATCTTCATTAATTGTACATTGAACCAATAAGAGCAGACTGTAAAGATCCAATTAGCATGGTAAGAGCACAGTTTTGCTCAAAATATTGCAATGCACACAGCATTATGGGTGACATACCAGAGTTCAAAAGAGGACCAATTGTTGGTGCACGTCTTGCAGGCGTATCTGTGACCAAGACAGCAAGTCTTTGTGATGTATCAAGAGCCACGGTATCCAGGATAATGTCAGCATACCACCAAGAAGGACGAACCACATCCAACAGGATTAACTGTGGACGCAAGAGGAAGCTGTCTGAAAGGGATGTTCGGGTGCTAACCCGGATTGTATCCCAAAAACATGAAACCACGGCTGCCCAAATCACGTCAATATTAAATGTGCACCTCAACTCTCCTGTTTCCACCAAAACTGTCCGTCGGGAGCTCCACTGGGTCAATATAGCCAAACCTTTGGTCACTCGTGCCAATGCCAAACGTCGGCTTCAATGGTGCAAGGGGCGCAAATCTTGGGATGTGGACAATGTGAAACATGTATTGTTCTCTGATGAGTCCGCCTTTACTGTTTTCCCCACATCCGGGAGAGTTACAGTGTGGAGAAGCCCCAAAGAACTGTACCACCCAGACTGTTGCATGCCCAGAGTGAAGCATGGGGGTGGATCAGTGATGGTTTGGGCTGCCATATCATGGCATTCCCTTGGCCCCATACTTGTGCTAGATGGGCGCGTCACTGCCAAGGACTACCGGACCATTCTGGAGGACCATGTGCATCCAATGGTTCAAACATTGTATCCTGAAGGAGGTGCCGTGTATCAGGATGACAATGCACCAATACACACAACAAGACTGGTGAAAGATTAGTTTGATGAACATGAAAGTGATGTTGAACATCTCCCATGGCCTGCAGAGTCACCAGATCTCAATATTATTGAGCCACTTTGGAGTGTTTTGGAGGAGCGAGTCAGGAAACATTTTCCTCCTCCAGCATCACGTCGTGACCTGGCCACTATCCTGCAAGAAGAATGGTTTAAAATCTCTCTGACCGCGGGACTTGTATATGTCATTCCCAAGACAAATTGACGCTGTATTGGCCGCAAAAGGAGGACCTACACCATACTAATAAAGTATTGTGGTCCAAAACCAGGTGTTTCAGTTTCATTGTCCAACCCTGTATATTTGAGTTCTTTCTGATGTGTCAGGCTTTTACTGCATTACTGCCAAAATGCATAAAGACTTTTAAGTGTCACAGAATAAAAATAGCTCCTCTGCACCAGACTTCTGTCATATTCATCAATAGTTTGGGGCTGAGAATGAGTTTCTTTCATGAATTTTCAGTTAAATCCAGTCAATCAAGAGCAAGCCTCAACCTAGTGAGCACTAGTGGTGCAATCTGTCAGGCACAGTTCTTATGAGAGAGTAACTTGCAGAGTGATGTGCTTGGGTGGCTGCTGGGGGACCGGGTCTGGGGGAACTCTCTGCCCTCTTCTGAGTGCTGAAGGGGGGGGGGCTTCAGCTGGTGGCCCCTCTGCACCATAACTGAACACAATCTGGGAAACCTGAAACCTCATTATTTGCCAAACACACACACACACACACACACACACACACACACACACACACAGTCAGATACCCAGACACACGCCTCCTTAAGTTTCTGTACAGTTGCTGCACAATTCTGACAAGCTCACTAATGTTTCTGCTACCAGTGTTGTTGCTTGTTTGTTCTTTTGTCTTCCCTGTGTCCTTTTACAGGAGCTCCTATAGGTTCTCCACCCGGATTGCCCACAAAGAAAAGTGTCCTTTTTACAGACATATCAGCTGGTGGTGTGGTCTAGTTGTCTTTCTTTGTTTTTTCCCCCTTTCTCTTTCTGTCTAAAGGATCTCTCTCCTTTCCACTGCTCTTCTTTCTTCCCTGTCCCTCTGTCAGGTTCGGCATTATTGGACACATTATTGAATAAATAAAATAATTTTGGGTAATCAAGGGGGGCCTCTCACTAACAAAGCCTCCCTTGGCAAAGCAATTTTGTTCAGCATAGATTTCAGTTCTGCTGCCATAACAGGACAAGGTTAAAGAAAAATAAATAAAAGTGATGTTTTACTCCTAAATAAACCACAGCTGGTAAAATAAGCATCCTTCTTGGGTTAAATTATGCAGTTAGTTTGAACATCAAATGATCCATCATATAACTGTGAGAATTACAGTTTTTCTGGATTGTTTACACACATTTTCTGAAAACATGCCTCGTATTCTCAGAACTCTACACACAAATCCAACAAACACACACACAATGGGCAAAACCCTTCAATTCTCCTGCAAAATGAAACTTTACATTCAAAACAGTTTTATCTCTTCACAAAAGGCCATTTTGTGTTCAGATGACACACACAAACTATCATATGAACAGACAATTAAAAAAAGCATTTAAACACTGATGTGCTCAGTGTAAAACACCATTCTCCATTCATCATAATGACTTTTTGTTCAGTGTTACACTTACTACAGACATTAAATACATAAGTGCGTTGTAAAATATTTTAGAATATTGTTTTTATACTCAGAACACACAAATATACTGTAACAAACATGTTTTTTTACACAGTGTACATCCCAACCGAACTGGTGCTCCACTGCATCCACCTCCAGCTCAAGGACTCTCTGAAACACACATGACAATATCAGAAGTAGACGTGGGGCGGTCACTATTGTGAAGCACAATCATTATGATTACAATATAATAGAAAGAAATATGTATGATTTATACAATGTTGACAGTATGCATCAAGGGTGGGAATGTATAGGACGTACTTGCACATAGTTATATCGCAATTCTTTGACTCTTTCTGAATTGCGCTCAAATGGCACCCTGTAGACCTGCTTCATCCTCAGTTTATTTCTGTGCAAGACACGGTCCAGCGTTGATAAACTTACCCTATCAATATTTTGAAATATCTCATTGTTTTCTATTGTTTTTCTTTGTATTTGCCGTAAGGTAATGGCGTTATTTTCAAGAACCATGTTCATGATCTCTGTTTCCTGTTCAGGAGACAAAAGACGGCCCCGTCCACCTCTTGTTGGTAATCTTTCAGTTCTGCAATACAAAGAGTGCAATACTGTAAATACTGTGTAGGAATACATTTCCCAAATACTCGAAACACAATGTCCTACAGAACAGTCCACAGGTAATACTGTACTACTGTACTCATTGAGTACTGTATTGATATGCAGTACTGCAGTTTTGTAGTGAGAGCAGATTTCTTACCTATTCTCATTGCGGAAAGTCCGGATGATGGATGCTACAGTGTACCTGCTCAAATTTGGCTGTACTCTTTGCCCAGCCTCCCTCATTGTTAGGCCATGGTTGACCACATGGTCAACCAAAGTGGCTCGGATCTCATCAGAAATTATTGTCCTTGGCCTTCCTCGTCCTGGTCCTCCCCATCGTCCTCCTCTTACTCTCACTCCTCTGGCTCTGGCTCTGCCTCTGTTTACAACCTCCATTGCTCCAAAACAGAAGAGCTCACCTGTTGCCCTTTTATGCTAAAGCTCTGACTGCTGTGTGGAAACATGTGTGTTAGGTGTTTGCCCATGTGAGGAGTCAGTGTGCATAGTAGGGAAATTAACTTTAGAGTTTTGAATAACAGTGTGTTCCTTGTGAAAACAAAAGATTTTCTTCATGACAATTGTGTGTAGAGTTTTGGAAAAAGTGTGTTTTAGAACTGCAATTTGAGTGTAAAGCAGGAATTGTGCTTGTAGTTTAGCAGAATTGGTTCAGGGGGTTGGTGCATGAGTTACATTTTGTGGTCATTGTGTTTCAAGTACCAATATTTGTGTGTAAACAATCAAGAAAAACTGTAACAGCATCAAATAACCCGATTACCATGAAATGTAACCTCTCCTTGTAGTGTCACGTGTACGACTGGGGGAGGGTTCACATAAGGTCATTATGATCGTTGTCATTTGCCCCTTCATTCTCCAACGCCCTAAACTCTGTAGCCACAGCCAAAAGAAAAAAAGAAAGCATAACCATTAAAAAAAGGTAACAGGAAAACAAAACAAAATTAAAAGTGAAAACATAATGAAAAAATGGGAAAACAGAGCAGCTACAAATTCATAGAACAAACATTCTTTCTCCTTTAGCTGTGTTAACTTATGTTGTGTATATTCCTTTTTGCAGATCTTTTTTTTTCTCGTGTTTTACCAAAAAAAAGGTTGGTTCTTCTTGGTTTTGAGTGTACTGTTTGGTCATGGTTTGGGTATTGTGTTCACTATTTTATTTGGGGCCCATGCTACTCATCACAGTTGAGTTGATTTAGTTTATATTAAATATATTGTTTTTGAAAACAATATATTTAAAGTACATCTCCCTTAAAGTCCATGGGTTTTTGTTCATCTTAAACCATGACGCTCTTCAGAAAATGCATGGTTTTGATCTATCTAATTCATAATTATGACAACAACCTCTCTCTCTCTGCATGCCAGGTGCATTATTTGTATCATCTCTGTGTGTACAATAGTTGCGGAGTCATCTGGGTGGTGCGGTGTCACGGTCCTCACAATGTTATCAGTTGCCACACACTGCCTGACCGCATCTTATGGGGCTGCAGATAGCAGCAATAGCGTATGTATGCAGACGTGGCTTCTGAATGTCACTAAATACCTTCAACACAATATGACACCTCTAACCACATCTTATGACTGTTTGTTTTACTTTAATGTTGTTCAGAGTGAAACATTTCAAAGCATTTGTGAAATGATTTAGCAGGTATATGGCGTGAAAACTATACAAAAGTAAGAAAATTGTTACTTTGTGTAAATGTTATGGAATTATAGACCAGGAATAAGATATCTCACAGCACCTACTTTCTGCCAGAAAAGCCATATAACTATACAAAAGAAGAACAAATCCAAAGGCAATCAAAGAGTCATCACTTGGAAAACCCTACATTAGCTTCGTCTTAAAGTCAGCCACATTAATCACGTGCTATTTCCTGAATATGACGCACTTGAAGCACCTGATAGCATGGAGCCCCCACCCTGCTCTGACTGCTGCCTGATAACACAGAGGGAGGGAAACATCTCCTCTGCAGAAACCTGCACATTACGTCTTTTTTTACTCACAGAAGGAAGGAGTTACTGCTCCATCTGTTTTATTTGCTTTTATTTGCATTTCAGGAAATGGCATTTTCATGCAACGATAAAATGGTTGATTAGGGTACACCTCTGCCGCCTGTGAAGACATCTAATCAAGCTCTGGATATTCGTCTACAGTCAGGCCTGTTCTTGTGAATCTGCCTGTTGTTAAATGAAGTAGACCGCAATGCTGTCAAAGAAGGAGAAGCAGCTAATTAAGCAAATATGGGAAAGGCTGACTCCTGTGGCCGAAAACATTGGGGCCGAGGCACTTCTTAGGTAGGTTGTTGTTATAAAGCATAAAATATATACCGAAAATGTGTCCCTACAGGGTATCTGCCAAGAGTGATTGATAAAGGCTAACCTGTAGTGATGATGATTTTGAGAAAAAGCTGTGTGTGGGGATCAATTTGCGTGCAGACCAACTAAAATGTTTATCTCTGAACAGTCATTGTTTCTTGTTTGATGTCCCAATGTGTCACAAAGACTACTCGGTTTGCATCAGGAAACTATTTACATATAAACAGTGAAAGAGTTTATACTGAAAGTCTTTCATATAAACTGAAATGCACTGAAATGGAAATGGATTCCTGACAATTTATTGAAAGCTGAAAATGATGAGTGACTGTTAGGAAGCTGAGAATAAGGACGATGACAGCAACTAAAGTAGCCAAAGTCAGTGACTGTAATGCCTCTGGTGTCTCAGTCACATATGTTAATCACAGGATAAATATTTGAAGAAAAAACAAAACACAATAAAAATCACATGTCATCTCCACCATCTCCAGGATGTTTGCTTCTTATCCAGGTACCAAGACATACTTTTCCCACCTAGACATCAGTCCTGGCTCCTCCCACCTGTTCTCTCATGGGAAGAAGATTGTACTGGCCATAGCAGAAGGAGCCAAAGACATCAGCCAGCTGACCGTCACCCTGGCTCCGTTGCAGACTCTACATGCCTACCAGCTCCGGATAGACCCGACCAACTTCAAGGTGAGTTCATTAAGGGCACCTATCCACAGCTCAGATGAGCCTCCCCAATGACAGCGTTTGTGCAGCATCTGCTGGACATGATCGAATAAGATGTATTATTTGTTTTGGAAACATACAGGAATATATCTGCAGAGTGAGTAAAAAGTCACAAGGTACCCTTTTACTTCAGAAACGAAAGGGAAAATTACTGATCTGATTACTCCAGGAGGAAAGTCACCTGGCGTGTTCAGTGTGCTGTCCCTGGTGTTGAAGTCAATTTGCTTTATTGATAACTTTAAAACCATAAGAGATATTGCAATTCTGGTCGTCTTTGATATTGTACACGACCACCTTTCAATTGTAAAAACTCGCCCTGGATCTATTATTGTACCAACTGAAATCTTCAAATGCAAATGTGACTCGGTGTAAATATTTAAAATCTAGCTTTTTCTCAGACCTGCCTTAAATTTGAAGGATTGATATATTTTAGATGGCCAAAGAAGCTAATTGCCTTTCTCTAGCTGTTACTTTGTGGCCAGTTGTTAACTTTAGCTAGACTATCAAGAAACCTTCAAATTATTTTAAGTAACTGCTGTTTACTATAGTTTTGGACACCAACTACTCTGACGTACTTCATGACAAGCCACAAGACACAACTTTATTCGAGTTTCCTTCCAGAAAGGGACCCTTCAGCCAAAAACAGAACGACTCAATGTTACAACCCTGCTTCCAAAAATACCAAAGGGATTCATTGAAATGATTCAATAAACCCAAATCAAATGATCTTCAGGTCATTTAAATCCTATAGTTAGTCAGGAATAGTACAAAAACGGCAACGCATGTGTCAAAAATAAGAATTGCCACGGCTTTTTTAGAGATATTCCTCCATTTGATTGTGATTTTAAAAAAGTTGTGACAGTCCTAAGAAAGGGCTAGAAAAACAACTATTTGCTTGCTCAGCGTGATTGGGTATGAAAGACGAGTCTTTGTAAAGCAAAGAGAACAAAAGGTAGAATGAATTTAGTAGTTTAACAAAGCATGAGGCTTCAGGCTCAAGTTCCCGGGGGAACCAGGACCTTTCTGTGTGGACTTTGCATATTCTCCCTGTGTCTGCCTGGGTTCTCTCTAGATACTCTTGCTTCATCCAACCATCAAAAACATGCATGTTTGGTCATTTGCTATAGGAAATTTCCCTAAGGTGAATGTGAGAGTGTGCTGTTGTTTGTCTCTGTGTGACCCTGTGATGGACTCTTGACCTGTCGATGGTCCATCACAATTGTTTTACTCAGTCCCAGACTGATCCCTTGCTTGTGTTTTTTGTAAAACGCAAGAAAAACACAAATGTGTTTAATTAGAAATGCATTCCAGTCCATCCTGTCCTTTGACACCAATTACCTCAGTGTCTCATGGTTTTGGCTGAACATACTGACTCTGCTAACAGAAAATTTCTTCCCCTGCAGCTGCTCTCACACTGTATGCTTGTCACTCTGGCCTGTTACTTGGGCGAAGACTTCACCCCGGTTGCACACGCCGCGATGGACAAATTCCTTTCGGCTTTCGCAGCCGTGCTCGCCGAGAAATACAGATGAGAACCAACCTTGTTGTTTCATAACATATGCCATTCAGTATGATATATATGAGTATGTCTTATTATTGTTATCATGTATTGTTTTGGGATAATAAAAGTGTATCATCCACTTGCTCTTCCTTTGACTGTCTGAATGTGTTATGCCTCTTTACTCACAGCTGCATGAACACTATAGTGTTATAATTTACAGCCCTTCAGTACTAACAAAGATCTAATGTGAAGGTGAGGTTGGTTGTGTCAGAGCTGAGCAACAGTGCCCCCATCTGTTGAAATGTTTGAATTACACAATGTACCACTTGGTGTATCCATTAGAAAGTTAGATATCTTAATATTGATAATAATTTGACTATGTTGTATTAATTCTGACATTGTTTCAAAAATATTATTGCCTTAGCTCTGATGGTATTCTTTCTCAAGCAGTTACACACTTTTTTGTAATTGTAAAAATAAAATCGTAAACTGAAATTCCGAAGCAGTACTAGCTGGCACTGTGTGGATGAGAGTTTGAAGAGTAACTGTATTAACATTCAAAAATAGTATTATTACTCTAATGTCTAAACTTTTATGTCTTGGTTTTACAATAAATTCAATAAATACAAGTTATAAACTGGTTTTGTGATTGAATGTTTAAAAATGTACCCAACATGCTGCATGGGCATTGAGAGAGAGATTTTTTTAAACAATGGTCCTTCACTTCAATAATAAACTAAAAAGTTAGAAGAAGCATATTGTGGCATACTTGTGGTTAAAAAGCTATTCGGAAAGTTGACAGCAATATGTGCAAAGGAATGTTATGGCATAAATATTAATGCAGGACACTGTGGAGAATTACGGGAATCAGCCGATGGTTTGAAGATTTTTACTCTTGATTATCAGAACATGAGAGAAGAAATTTCAAGTGACTCACATTAGTTTTTATCTGGGAAGACAAAGGTACATAAGTCTATGACGGTAAAAATGTCAGGATTTGTGGATAAAACTATGGTTGATCAGAACATGAAAACAACTATACTGATCCGTAAAAAGGATATTTTTTTAAATTTACAGAAGTGCTGTGTAGGTTTCTTTTTACCTTGGTATATTAAGCATTAGCAGAATTGTTTTCTGAATACAGCATTATGTCAAACACATTTGCTTTGCCAAGGGTGGCTTTACCGATGAAAAGCCTACCTTGATTATTCAATACGTTTTCATTTATTCATCTTTGTTACAATATTTTGATTTATTAAATAATTCCAAACCTGGCAGGAGGAAAGGTAAAGGCAAAGAAACCACACGGGAAAGAAGAGATATCCTTATGGAAAAACAGAAAGAGAATTAACCAGAAAAGTATGCAACACAATATAAATTTGTGTCTATTAATATGTGACTGCACCTTTTTTTTTTTACTAAAACAAATGAGTTTATCAGACACATAAATCATCATTTTCTAACAAAGCTGGCCATCATACTTTTGTAGTTTCCTTAAAGTTTGAAAAAACATTAATGAATAAATGATACATTTATAAATTTGGATTAATAAAAAAGAAACAATGAGCAGTCAAAGAAGTTATAGTATTTGGGCTGACATTTTTCACATCTATCCACTAGATGACAGCAATGTGTCAGCAAATACCAAGAAAGTAAGTGGTTCTAAAAATATCTGGGACTAAACTCTATGTTGCAGCATATTTTGAGGGAAATATATACCACAATGTTGCACTTATGTATTTTTCAAAACAAGTTTCCTCGTATTTGGAAAATACAGAAGAAAAAAAAATTCCATGCCATGTATAGATTTTGTTATACTTTCAAGAACACATCACAGAATGAGGGATGCCAGCATGCTGATTTTACACTGATGCAATGGAAAACTAATCTTATTTTTTGGAACATTTAAAAATAAATAAAACCTTATAAGCATTTACATAATGTAAATTCCAATTATCTGCAGTGTATGTAAAATGTCATGATTTTGTAATGAACTTTTCTTCCTGTTACTGCTTTCTAATAAATCTTTCCAGGTCCTGTGAAAAATAAAGTGCACTGTATATAATTTTAAATAATGTCTTTTAAATCGGAACATTTTAATTACGTGCTCAGGTGAACACCAAAATGAGATACTTCACCGTTGTCGTCAATCATGAAATAAATACTCCCAACCAAATGAAGAGGCAGTGCATTGATGAATAAGTGCCAATTAGGTTTTGATAGCTTGTAGAAAAGAATGGAGTTGCAATAATTCTAAGTAATCTGGTAAAGAAAGGAATTAATATGTTACCTGATGACTGTGGAATTTGTCAGGTTGCATGCCTTCATCTTTCCATCCCTGTGTCTGGCAGTTGCTAGGATGTGTTTGTGGTAGTAAGTTGTGTTTGGTTACATACACAGTGACCAAAGGTTTCCACTTCTTTCCGTCGTGTAGAAAGTTGAATTTTGTCTCATGTATTTAGGGGGATTGAGACAGTTTTAGGGCTAAATCCATGTTTAGCCATAGATTGAATAAAAATTGAAAAATCGAAGGCCTGGAATAGTTTTTAAGAAACAATTCACCAGAGATAAAGGCTTCTTATCCATTGCAGAAAAAATATATTCTGAGAGGTTTGTAAAAAACTTGAGTGCCAAGAATTTTTGCTAATTGGATTAGTCTTCTGACAGTATATTCAGACAGTCCAGTAGAGATTACAGTTCGTTTAAATATTGCACTATATGAAACGCCAAGAAGCATGCAAAAAGACAACTGAGTGCTACTTTTTTTGTTCCAAACCTTTAGAATATCGCTTAAATCCTTTAAATGCTTCTGAATTTGTGGAATGCTTGTTTTGTAGTGTCTAAAATCAGACCAAAAGCCTGACATGGTGAAAAAGGGAAGTTTCCAGATGTGTTTCCTCATTGACATTTAACCCTTTATTTTGGTGCTAACAAAGACACAGAGTGATGGCAAACTGTGATCATCTGATTTTTTTCTACTGTTTCAGTAGAAGTTTCAGTGAAAAGCAACTTTTCTCAGTGCTGACATGCACCAATTTGTTATAAATACTGAGCTGTTCAAGGCAGGGAAAGAATTTCTTTCTTTCTTTCTTTCTTTCTTTCTTTCTTTCTTTCTTTCTTT
>CAJRST010010001.1:12684103-12805682 GCA_907169785.1 Menidia menidia
TTTCTTTCTTTCTTTCTTTCTTTCTTTCTTTCTTTCTTTCTTTCTTTCTTTCTTTCTTTCTTTCTTTCTTTCTTTCTTTCTTTCTTTCTTCAGTTCTGTCTTTCTTTTATTAATTAATTTGTATCCCTGTTGCCAAAAAAAGGCTGTAGTGTATGGAGCTGTCTGTGGTCCTGAATTTCTGAGACAAATTTCTGAAAGAAACTGCTTGTTAGGCTATGTAACAACCCTAAACTGAAAGCTTACATGTTGCTGCAATTAGTCATGACAATGCTCATTTGTGGCTGAAATAGTTTGGTTGAGGAGTTGAAATAATCTGAGGAATAATTCAACTTTAATTAAACTTTTGTAGATTTGTTCTCCATTCTGATGATATAAAACCTAAAAACTAATAACTGAAAAGCAGCACTTGTGGTGGTGGGTATCTGTATATTTTCAATGGTTCTACTTCAACTTATCTGAGCACAAAGATTATTGTGGAAAAGACTCTTCTATCTATGGTGGCTGACCTGAAATGGGTGGGGTGTTCGTGGGTGGTGCCATCAATCAAGCACAGCTGTTTTTTTGGTTTCCCCTTGTTATTTTGTCCTACAACTGAGGCATCAGAGGCTTTCAAGCCTTTATCTGCTTTTTGGAGCTGTGGTTGGAGATAAAAAAAGGAAGTTTTGACCTAAAAAACCCTAACTCTAACCCTTTCCCCACACGATCACCAACCTTGATTATGGCAACTATAGGAACAGGGTACAATTAGAATAAGTATAAAGACAAAAAAAACAAAAAAAAAACAGGGACAACAAATAGGGCATTGCTTTAGTGGACCTTTATTTCTTTAGAGAAGAAACAACACATAGCACATGCGAAAGGATGTTTCAGCTCCTTTTCCAGCTGCAGAGGGTGCTGGGTTTAGTGGTACTGCCTTCCCAGAGCAGACACCACCACGGCCAGGAACTTCTGAAAGGTTGCCTGAGTCTGTGGGTTGAAGGCAGCGCCCATTTTAGCGGCAATGACGATGGTCAGGCAGTCAGCCAACAGCTGCATGAAGAGAAGAAAACATGTTCTTTTAACTTGTGGACTCGCATGGCACATGCACTTTTCACATTTTATACATTAAATACAAAGAGAAGCTTTTGGGTGTGGGCGGAGCGGGATATACCTTGAAGTTGTCGGGGTCGACGTGCAGCTTCTCGGAGTGAAGGACGCTCAGCTCGGCATAAGTGGCCTTGATGTCGTCCATGTTCTTCACTGCGCGGTCCAGACCGTGCAGCACCTTTACGCCATGGGCTGCGATGTTGGGGTTGGTCTTGATGGCTTCAGCGTTGTAGAGGTTACCGAAGCCGCCGAAATACCTCTGAGTCCAGGGGTACACGATCAGACACCTGGTAAGGAAGAAGAGTGAAAGTTTAATGACCAGAAAGGGGAAGGATGAAGGGTTCCCCCGCACCCCGTGCTACGTTACCTGCAGAGAGCCTTGGGGCCAACGTCATCATAGTCCAAGCTGGAGAAGATGCTTGTGATGATGCTGCGCTCGTCATCAGTCCAGACAACCATGGTGGCTCGTGGTTATTTTTTCTTTTGTTCAGTCTTGAAACAAAAAAGGCTGAATGGCGGTTCACGGTCAACCCGGTCTATTTAAATGTCTTCAAGTTCCCCACGCCCTGAAGGTGAGAGGCTTTGATAGGCTGGAGATGATGTGCAAAAGATAAACAGTGAAGTTCTCCAGAAGTTTCTGCTACCGCGGCATGTTTTGATATAATTCCATTAGTTTTACATTTCAATAAAGTGACAAATGTACTTTGTAGATTTATACCAGGGGATTATTTTAGGTGAATTGTTGTGGAATTTTTTTTTTTTCTTTTTTGAAATAAATCCAGAACCTCATCTCCCTTAAATGCACTTTATGGAATATTTGGGACGTTTGAAATTTGCCGTTTAGAAACAAAAAACTAGAAAAGCTGAATAAGTATTTTTGCTGAGTTAGAAAACATGGAAAGGAACTGTGTCTATGTTAAAGCACTGCCTGTCAGTTATCAGCGAGGACCTAAAACAAGTTTATTTCTCAAGACATCAATTAAAAAATATTTATTTTTCGAGCATTTTATGTAATCGTTTTATCACTCAATGCATGACAGTGAGAAACCTTGAATAAAGAATAAAATAGTTTAAACAACGTTGTGTGTAATTCGGGATCAACTTCCAAGTTAATAAAAAAATATATAAATAATTAGCCTTTTTAATCTTACTTTATGAGGGTTTTAGTGTGAATTTTACACACTGTACGTATGTGTGTGTGTGTTCCTAAAGAATCAAACTAAAGTCAGCCACCTTAATTTTATTTAGCCTATATTACAATATCAACATTTGTGCACAAGTTTGCATTTCTGCTCGGCAGCTTGAGCGTGTTTGGTGAAGCCTCGAGTGTTATCTACAAAATACACACCGGCGTTATCTGCAGCAGCGCCCCTCCACCCAGACTCTCCTTCCAATTCGGTTCTCAAATCCATAGACGTTTTGATTAAGCAAATGCTTGAGGGCTCGTAGATAAAGACTGCCAGCGCTATTTTCTCAACCTGATAGGAAATAAATTAATGACGCCAGCCAAGAAAAAATTGGCAAATTAAAAAAATGTAATCACAGATAAATCTCAGTTTGATTTAAGAGGGGATTTTTTTAATGCAAAAAAAGATTTGATGGAGTCATATTACTGCACTTCTAAACTTGCGCTCATTGCCAATCTTATAACATTTCATAATTCCCTCTATGTGAACTTAAATATGTATTCACATTAATGCACTTGAAAAAGGGAGTTTCTCTTACAGGGCATAGTTTTTGCATCAATGAAAGCCCATCTTTGATTAAATGTGAAGAAAGTAAGTCTTAATCTTGCTTAATCGCAACAGATACGCTTAGAATAATTTTAATATCTTTCTGTAATCAGCTATTGTGCACCCTTTACATCCACTTGCTCCATGCTTACACGCTTTGATCACTCCTGTGACCTGGTGTGACCTTTTGCCTTTCGGTGGACTTAGAGATTCCTCCCCAACCATACTTGGCACACCAAAGAGCCAAAATGTGGTCTCGTGCACCCACGAAATGGGTCATATTTTTGCCAAGTGACGCCCTCGATGTGGCCAGCTGATACGGCCTCTTACACTGGCACGAGGCCACCGAAGTTTCTATCAGGGGAGTTTGAGTGGTCCTATCTGCGTCAATAGACGCAACTTGGCACCTGTTTCCGTGGGTGTAACCTTTGAACCAACTGAATTTAAGAAGCACTCCAGACTAACCTGGGATGTGATTCAGATAGAGAAAGAGACAGGAGCAGACATGAGTTTGACAGAGAAAGACAAGTCTGCGGTCAAGGCTCTCTGGGCCAAGATCTCCAAGTCAGCAGATGCTATTGGAGCGGATGCTCTGGGCAGGTAAGTGTCATGTTTACCCCTATTTGGAATCAGCATAGCCCAGAGAAAAAAAGATGTCTCTACAGAGACCTTTATCAAATGTGGATGCAAGGGCTAGCATGACACCCAAATCTCTACTCCAGTCTGGACGAGTTAATGTCAATCAGTTTGGAGAGCTGACTGTCTTTTCTGCTTTTAAGATCGGATAGTATTAGTAAATGTATTCATAATATCATCATAGTCAATCGTTTCCAGCTTATAAAACAAACTGTAGATTTGGAAAAAACAAATAGAGAGCTATTTGCAGATAGCTCCAAATCAATCCAACGCCAATCTATTTTAGATACATGTATAAATGACGGTTTGTACCTGGCCCTGGCCCTCACAATAATAATTTTCTCGAACGTACTTTCTGTCTTTTCAGGATGCTCGAGGTTTATCCCCAAACTAAGACCTACTTTTCCCACTGGCCAGATATTCGCTATGGCTCTGCCCCCGTGAAGAAACACGGGAAAAACGTGATGGGGGGAGTCGCTCTGGCTGTGTCAAAGATTGATGACCTGACCAACGGCTTGTTGGATCTCAGTGAGAAGCATGCCTTCCAATTGAGGGTCGACCCGGCCAACTTTAAGGTAAGCTGGAGTCACCGGCTTGGTTGTTTTGTGCGCAAATCAGGTTTGGATGCTATAAACGCGTCTCCTCTGTCCGCAGCTCCTCGGCCATTGCGTTCAGTTGGTGATCGCCTCTATGTTCCCCAAGGACTTCACCCCAGAGGCTCACGTCGCCTTCGACAAATTCCTGGCAGCTCTGGCCCTGGCTCTGTCTGAGAAATATCGCTAAGATGTCCGCAGAGGGGAAGGCAGTCTGATTGATCGATACATTCATTATTTTATTTTTGGGAGAAATAAATTACAAAAATAAACCACATGCCACCCAAAACATATTGTGCATTAGACTTCCTTTTTTTTAAAGACTCTGATATGGAATATATAAATCACTTTTGTCTTGGTAAGATGAAGAGATAGGATCATGGTATGAATCGTTAGTTGTTGTTTCTGTTTTTTCACATTGAAAACAACCAATTTATTCAACAAACCGACATTAAAAAATACAACAGCTAAAACACAAGACAGAGGGTCCAAAAGTTTGCAAATTTCATTTATTTACGACACCACTGTGACCTCAGTGAACGCTCAATAAACGCTGTTATGATTTCATAACTACTCGTAACTTATTATCTCCAAGGGTGAGCCTGAAACAAGAAATAGGAGTATCAGAAAAATGCATGTTGGCACCGCTACTATTAAACTAATCAATTCGGGGCCTGGGCTGGACTGTCTTACCTGACCAAAACAGCAGCCAGCACTCCTCCTCCGATGGGCCCGACCCAGTACACCCAGTGGTAGGCCCAGTAGTTAGTCATTAAAGCCGGCCCGAAAGCCCGAGCAGGATTCAGACACGACCCTGAGATGTCAGCTCTAAACCCACAAAAAGAACAGAAGCTGTTTATATTGAAAAAAACTTTAAGTGCAATAATTCATTTTTGTATATATATCATTTAGATATAATTAGAATAATCATAACTTTTATGCACTTTTTAAAACAAGCAGACAGATTCAAAACAACCCAAATAATTTGGTTGTCGGTTGCAATAAGAAATCATTTAAACCACATTAAGAACATTGTTCAATAGCTTTAAATTTTGTTGAAATAATTGGTATTCTGACTGTTAAGAGGCCTGACCCTCTCAGAGTTGTGATAATCAGAAACACTGCCTGATTAAGAGTGATGTGACACGTGTTTTTCACTGGGAGGTAAACTGCTATGATGTTAAATCGAAAAAATTACAATACTGGCTCTTGAAATTAGTCAGATTTTGAACTTGAGGAAATTTTTGCTACTTCTCTCTATGCTTCCATTAAGTTTTGAAAGCATTTACTGAGAGTATTAATAGATACGTGAGCTGCATGCTGCTCTTGATTGTGTTTTTGTTATCTTAGCTTTAGTGACTATCTGTCCCTTCTTCTTATGAAAATGATACAGTACCTTAAATACTTTATCTAAAGTCAGGGTTGGTGGCGTCACAGCAGCAGCAGCAGGCCCCCTTTTTAACGGTAATTTGGTCATTTACACTTGAAAATTTATATAATAATTTTATATAATAATATTAATATATAATTATTTTTCTGCTTACTTGTTGAAAGACAGCTTTTCTTTCTCACCTGACGTCTCTAATAATACATATTAGGCTAATGAGGACTTTAACCTTTGAAATGTTGCATAACTTGTTCCAAGAAAAGCCATGAATCACAGTTTGTGGAAAGGAAAATGCAAAAAGGCATCTAGTATTATAGATAATGCGTTTTAACTACTTGGAATCTTCTTGATAACTACATGATCTTTCTTTCTAATAAACACATGGTATCTGACCTATATGCCCATATTCCCCTCAGTTATTCTAAGATGACTTTTTTAAATATAGTATTGTTCCATGTGTATATTCTAAACCAGGCAGCCATGTGTATATGTGTATGTCCTACTTCATGCATCTTTGTAAATGTTTAACACAGATAATATCGTACACAATAAACAGCTGACACGTCTTGCTGTGTTATGGTCATAAGCGATTTATCTCACCCAGCCAAGATGTTGATGAGGACAGTACATCCAATCAAAAACGGAGCCATGGGGGTTTTCGTCTTGCCATTGACCGCAGCCAGCAGCAGTACCATTGTCACCAGGCAGGTCATGGCCACCTCCCCAAATATGGCCCTGGACAGCTGTCTCTCTGACTTGAGGATATCAAATGCTGCTCCTGTGACATTGTTGTAGCGTTCAATAGGGCTGATCAGCTGTAAAACAAGGGTGATGCTGAAAGTTTTAATCTTCAACAGGATTGTTGTCTACAAAATTTCTCAAACATACAGTACATACTTATGGCATGTTCATCAGGTTGCCAAATTCAACTCACCTTAGCCATTCCAGCTCCAAGCACTCCTCCAATGAGCTGACTGACAAGGTATGGCCCTACCATCATCAGCTCTATGCCTCCACACAAGTAGATTGCAATAGTGAATGGAGGATTAAAATGGGAGCCACTTGAAGAAACAGCAAAGACAAGGGTGAGAGCAAATGTTTGATTCTCCTTAAAATGCAGGTAAAGAACATCGATCAAAAACAGTTACCTGATTTTATCCATGACTGACACCAGCACCGCCACAGCCAGCCCATGCACCAGGGCTGGCTGCAATCGTCCACTTGCTGGCACATTTTCAATGACAGACACGCAGCCAATGAAAACAAAAAACATGGTCCCTACCATTTCAGCCAAGCAGGGTTGATACAACCTCTCATATTTGTTACGAGGTTCGTACACTGGTGGTTCTTTCCCTTTCTTCATGAGAGTAGAATCCAAATCTTCCATTTCCATTTTCTCTGTAACCATAGTTGCTTCAGGTAAAAAAAATTAAAACAACTCAGCCTCGGATGCTTCCACTTCCTCCACGTATACCTGAATGAGTCTGCTGAGTGGGTCAAGGGAACTGCAAAGTATTGTGGTTTTTATCGTCACTGTTGGCACACTGAAATCACTGCTTGTAAAACACTCAAGGTGAAGGATATTGGACAACCTCCACCCAATGTGTCTTAATCTCAATGTATTTGACAATGGTCCAACTCTGTTTGGCCAGTTTTCAAGGAAGGACATAAACGTTACCTTTTGCAAAAAGGGACGATAATGTTTAAGAGAGGGCTTAAGGAGTTTAAGTTTGACCCCAGTTACTACACAATCTGATTTCCACTCCAGGGGTTAAAACCTTATTTGCTCACAATAATTACCCTTTCTGGTTTCATTTAGTTGCATACACCCCCCGAAAAAAAAAGATTATGGATAATACTTTCTAAATCCAAAAACTTTTTCGAAATGAAATCTAAAAAAGTTTAACTTTTCTATATTCATTCATTCTGCATAAGCATCTGATAAATACATATGTGTAAGTCACTTTCTCTGGAAAATGACTGAAATATCCAAATAAGAGCAAAACAAAAGCAAGTAAACATCTTATCTTTTGAAATTATGCTCTCCCCTATAGTGGCAGCATGGCCGAATCAAAGGAGGGGCCAGAGGGCATTGACCTCTGAAGCGCCCCTGTCCAGCAAGCATTGGCTGTACTCATCAGAAAATACCGTCAGTATGTGGCACTTCTCATAACTTTAGGATCTTTTTTTATAATCCAGCAGACTAATATGCACATTCCTTTAAAAAGGATATTTAATCTGACACAAACTGGGTCTCAAAATGGAGTAAATAACACATTGGATGGCCAACATAACAATTAGAAGTTTGTCATTATTTACAGAGGAAATCTTTGACACTATGCAGATGCAGTTGTTGGAAACTAAGCACAAATCTCTTTACTTCAGGTCACAGATGATTGCAATCATTTGTTTATCATTAGCTCTATTAAAGGCCCACAAAGACATATCAAGCTTTTGTTTGAAATCATTAACTCAAATTTAGCTTTGCTTTAGTTGTCAGATAAGTTGCTCCACATTGTCGCTTAAAAACTTTTGGTATAAAAGGGATTGCATATTTGACCTAATATGCACAAAGCTGCTAAACAAATGCAAATCATGAGCCTTCCAGCACTGTGCTTGAATGTTGGTTTCTTTTTTCCAAAATTGTGCTGTACATTGTAAACAAACCACCACTTCAGCTTCTTCTTACAATCCTTGAAATAAGGATTTTCTGTGAACATCGGAACAGTCCAAGCAGATGGTTTGGCACTTGGGATGGTTTCTGCTCATTTTGGATTAATGGGGCATGTACAGACCTTTAAAGATTTATTACATACAAAAACTCAAAGACTGTTTTCATTGAGATCATTAAATTTGATATTATCAAATGTGAATAGTAGCTTCTATTACTCATATCTGTGAAAGCAGGAAGGGGTACTTGGTTTTTAAAAGCTTCTGTATTTCGCCTTGGTTTTCATCAAATTGATAGTCAATGTGTTAAAATGTTGTGCAATTGGTTATCTGAAGTTTTTACCTTTCTAATTCTGAGCCTGGGAAAGGACTAGGCGATTAAAGTACAAATACACTTAACCTCTCAATCAAAATAAAGTGTATGTTTTCCTGCAATAAATGTGTTTGTGGTTCAATAATCATTCATATTTGGAGTCGGAAAGTGTATAACCTTGAATGGAATTACACAGCTGATAATGACAGCCATGTTATTTAAGCATTAATCAGCAATATTTCTTACCGTGGGTGACAGCCAGTAAACATAGTAACATAGTCAATAATTTTTTTAACAAAACTGCAGTGCCTTGTCCTTTGGCCAACTACAAGGATTCTCTTTTCAATTCAGGACACTGAACATAGCTAAAAAAGGAATGATTACTAAAATGTAAACTGTAAATGTTCAGGCATTAGTCACCTACAATGCATAGCTACTGGCTGATATATGATCATTAAAATGGTTAAAGTTATCATATCCATCAGAATGTTTTTTCTTGTCCTTGTGAATAACTCTTCATTTGAGCACCACTCGAGTCTTCTGGTCACCCAGCAAAAGCCTGAAAAAGAGGGACAACATCTCAACTGACCATTTAATAAGCAACGAAATAGAAAAAATAAAAAACACAAAGCTGCTTAATGCAATCAGAAGGAGAACCAAAACAGATTCAAATACTAAAATATTGGCCCTTTGTATAGTGCCAAACTTCATGCATATTACTTCATTGCAACCCCCCAATTTTGCACTTTGTCTTTTAAAAGTTTTTTTATTTTTTATTTTGAGCACAGATGTTTGAAGAGTCAGTATCATGACTACCTAACGGAGCCATTCTGAGGTTATTTTCAACTGTACTCTCTGACTTTTGTTTTTTACAGCTGTGAAGAAATTCTATCTTTGGCTTAGTGGGTGGCGCTAATAGGGTCTATCTGTTGTCTCACAGACCATACAATCAGCCCACATTAGAAGACGACACACCTATTTCACTATCCCGCACAGCTGCATGCCAGTATATTTAGTAAGACGCAACCCTATTCTTTACCTTGTTCCAAAACTTAAGTTTAAAATATGAACAGTTTTCTGGCATTCCTTTGACCTAGCAAGCCAACAAAAATCTAATATGCCTGTAACATGATTGTATTTTTTTTTTACAATGCTAGTTTGCTCATAGACAGCCATGTTCGGATTTTGCATCTGTCTGGGAGGCGTCACCTAGTGTGGTTTCGTCTAAATTGCAGTTTCTGATACTGAAGACAAAAGGACAAAAAGTCAAATGTGCATTGATGGCCTCCTAACATTTAGATTTTCTCTCTTATTTTGGTTAACTTATTTTTTTGTTGCTCATGCTTATGGGGAAAAAATGGCATAAAATACATTTTTGTTCTAAAATGAAAGTTTATCAATTTGAAAGAAACTAAACACATTTCATGGACAGTAAGCTAAATGTTACAGTTTACCATGAGTTCTGAAAAAGAACACTGCGACATCAGTAATCTCACATTTTTGGCCAAGTTGTTGCTAAACAGGTCACGTGATATATCATGAGATTTTGCTTACACTTGTTTTACTCTTAACTTGTACCCTAAACATATCCCACCCTGCTGTCTTGTATATGCCAATTATCTTGCCGTTACATTCACATTTTAAAATCCATATAAATGAGAAGCAAAAAGAGACATGCTAGTTCAATCTCTTTCCCTTACATTTTGTTGTATCCCTCTGTCAAATCTAAACTTCTGCAGGATTGTTAAATACAACTTTTATTGTCTATTTTACTCCAAATGTCATAATTAATTGCTGAATAAATGTCCTGGTGTATAAAGGACAACTCAAAAATAGAGACTGCATTCAGTGTGGGTGGAGTTTTCACCCCTTTTATATACTCTAAAGCCAGCCCTTTATCTCTACAAGTGTCTGTCTGCTTAAGATAGCTACCTCACTGAACTTTCAGCATTATTTGGGTCATCAAACTTTGACAGATGTAATTTCTAATATTTATGTTTTTTCAAAATGATTCTAACGAGAAATCCTTCTCTGGCTCTGCCTTATTCAATGTTTTTCCTTTCAGGAACATGTTGTTCAGTTTAGGTGTCATCTAATTTGACTTCTATTAAGGGAAAATAACACTGGTCCAGTGCAGGCACAGTTTTTAAATGGTTAAGATATGGATACCATATCATTCCGTACATTCAATTTATAATCTTTTCACACTTGAAATAAGAGAATAAATCTTTTAAAAGTTGTTTGTTTCTCAAAATAAATGTGTTACCTAATGAAGGTGACAGTGAGTAGCGCACCACAGATGGGTCCAACCCAGTACACCCAGTGGTGATTCCATTGGTTGGCAGCCACTGCTGGACCAAAAGCTCTGGCAGGGTTCATACAGGCTCCAGAAATGGCCCCTCTGCAACAGCCAGCATCACATAACTCTATATCACAGCTGGTGGTCAGAGCAACTTTTCAGGAATAAAACTAAATTGAACGGCTGTAAAATGGGAGAATACTGGTAGAAGAATTTTACTTAGTGGAATTGAGAGGGAAAATGAGAGGGAAAAACCTAGCTAAATACATTAAAAATACTTTCAGAATGCTATCAGATAACTATTGTATTCTGTTATTTTTGTTCCCTGATGAAACTCTCACCCAGCAAGAATGTTGGCCGTAACAGTGAGGCCGATGCAGAAAGGAGCCCATGCCGTTCGGGTTCGGCTGTTAACAGCCCCCAGACACACCACAGTAGTGAGGAAAAAGGTCATCATCATTTCTGCTAAGGTTGTTTTACCAAGGTCACCGGGGATTGTGCCAAAGGCTCCTCCAAGAGCACCAGCATATTCATTAGAGTGGTAGATTAGCTAAAAGTAGAAAAGGTTAAATCAACAGTTTCAACACTTTGTTCTTAATAAAGTTAACCTGAACTGAAGAATTTTACTCACCATTTTGGGGTAGAAAGGATTTGGGTAAAAAAATTGCCACAATTAATGTTTTGCAATCTGGTATTTAGATTGGCATTCCCAAAATTAGGAGACGAATAAACTAAACACTTGGTTAAATGTATGAGACTATTCAACATAGTTAATTAAATTAAAACATAATGCTAACAGATTTCATTTAGGTAACAAAGATCAATGAAAAATAAAAAATATAATGTTACTTTGTATCCTTCTTCTGAAAGTCAACTTTTTGTGTTTACTTGGTGAAAATGACAAATAAAACTAGAACCGGTAAGTCAGTGTTAGGGGAATGACAAACATTTGCATTTGTTTGCCAAATAGCACCCATGCTTATGTCTTACTTTGGTCAAACCAGCGCCGATCATGCCTCCAACCATCTGTGCCAGAACATAAGGCAGCAGCAGGAGCAGCTTCATCCCTCCACACAGGTAAATACTCAGAGACACAGCAGGGTTAAAGTGGCCTCCACTGCAATAAACATTATGGACTTTATACTGGGTCACACTCCTGATGTTGTAAAGCAGTGATAACAGCACCAATAGGATGGGATAAACAGAGCAATGAGTAACAAAAAAAAACATTCCTTAAGCTGTTGTTGACATGGCCTGCTCTTTACCCTGAGGTATCTATACTGCACTGAACACAAACATCTTAAAAATAACTTCAAATGAACCCATACATGTGTGTTGTTTTTGCTTGAATTTGTGGGGGGAATTAAATGCAGTCAAAAGCAAAATATAAAAGCAAAATAATTATCAGACGGTAAATAAGATGGAAAAAGCAAGTACTTCATATAAGACCGATTTAAAATATAATTCAGAAAAAAAAAGAAAAAGAAGATCATTGTTTACCTAATTTGTCCGAATACAGTGACCAAGACTCCCAGGGCCAGTCCATGGGCCACAGCGGGTTGGATAGCGGTTTCTTTTTCCAAGTTCCCAGCAACAGATGAGCACCCAACAAATACGAAGAGGCTGGTCCCAAACAGCTCAGCCAGGCAAGGCTGCATATATAGCTCAAACAAACATCTGTTCTCCTTCTTGTTGACACTGTCTTGGTTCTCTGCCAGCTCACCCATCTCAGCCACACTGAGGGCTTCCATCTTAGTGTCTGCCTTCGACATCCCAGCTCTGCGTATCTCAGGCTTGCGTTAAAATGAGTTATTAAACAGGTGGACACCCCAGTTAATAACAGTATTTAAACTGCTTTTAGGATGATGCACAAAAGGCATACGCACATCCACTCTTTTCCTCTCCAAGGAGCCCCCCCCCCCCCTCCTTCCTTCAATTGTTTGTATTCCCAAGATTTATACCAATCAGAAGCTTAGATTAGTGAAGAAAATCCATTGTTTCAAGCCTGACAATGAAGATTAATGAATGTCAGAAAATAAATTGAGCTAAATGGCTTTTTTTTCATCCGTCTTCGACAAAAGAACTTTTATTTGTAATAATCTCCACTATAATCTATTACATCTTAAACTGTCAGACATAGAAAAAATTCCAGTTTACAGGCTAATATAAGACGTGCTTTCAAGAAATTCAACCGCAGCAATCGTATGCGTGTGTCTGATAAATAAATTAATTCAAAATTAAACAACGGAAGAACACAAAAAACATGACATCTGCTATGCTCTTGTTTTTGCACTGTGCTCAAAAGCCAACACATAAGATTTTCGGTTGGTTTTCTTCAGGCAAAACTAATAGAGCAAAGTTTCACTTTACAACCAGTGTTGGGGCAGACCTTCTCACAGCCCTAATCATGTTTTATCATCAACTCATGCTGGGTTTCAAAGGATGAGCGTGAAATCCCGTTCCGCTTATGGTGGGACTTTTCGGTCTGGAAATGGCTCCCAGATGAGAGCTTGGTGGAGAAAGGATGGCTTCCTCTTTCCCTCATTCCTCCTCTGCTGTATCTTCTTCTTCTGTTGATTTTGGCGTTGATGGGGGGAGTATTCACGTTCAAAAGGTCAACTGCGACAGCCCTGTGGAAACAGAACATGACCTGTTTGTGCTCACGACACCAGTGGACATTCAATCTGTGCTGATGGGTGGACGTATGAAAGATTTAACGCACATGAATATGGCTAAGTAAATATAGGGGTAGGCGTTGTGGCGCCACTGTAGCTACAGGAGCATCCAGGGCTGACCTTGACATAGCAGTCATTTCCTGATAATGTTAGTTACCCAGGTTGAGTTTATCCTTGGTGGCCCAGCAGATGCTGTAGTGCTGAAGAAGCTGCTGCAGCAGTTCCCTCTCATCCAGGAACTCTAAACTCTCAATTCTGGAATAAACAAAAGAAATTCAGGCTTTTATTTCAATATGCGACCGTGGAAATCGCTGCAAGATCATATTGAAGAATTGAAGATGAGGTCCAAACTGGTAAAAATAGCTGGAAAACATCTGCTGGTCTGGGAGTGTTTGTTTCAATAGAGGTAAGGTGTTTCTCTAAAGGGAAAAGTGACCAGTTTTGCCACTACAATTGCAATATAGGAAAACTGCACATCAGATTAGTTCCACGCCAAACTTGAGCTGCAAAAAAAGAGCAGTGGCTGCAGTCATGTGACTCAGGTCTTGCTGGTGATTCATCTGAATTTTCCCATTTTCCCACAACACTCAAAAGCTCTTCTTTTTCATTTTTGTTGCCCGCAGTAACGGAAAAAAGGCATTACCTGTTAAAATGCAATTTAACTTATATTAAATCCAAAACAGGTAAAGCACAACATAAGGAAGAAAATGTTGCTTCGACTCAAAAGTCATTCTTTCGATTTTGTTTTTTAGTGTCTGAGATAAGGAAACTATTCACTTGAAAAGGTGTCTGGAACGCAGTGCAGTATATGTTGCTCACAGACTTGTGTGTTATTCAGCATGGCCAGGAAACAAAAATCAACAAAAAAAAACTGCTGACTGCTGCTCCTTTGGCTGCCATTGGGTAATAATACAGGATTCGACTCAGTCATGGTAAACTCTTTCAGTAAGATAAGCCCTCGCCTAAGTAAATTAGGAGATTTTTGTTGTTTTCTTTCCCTGAAAGGCTTAATCGTCCTGGTAAGCTAACACACAGTACGGACAGGTTAATATACAGTATGCATTACCTTGCCACATCATCCTGAGGGAGCATACTGTAGACTGTTATCATATCAAGGGCATCAGCGTGTTCCCAGCCAGTCCTCAGAAACCGCTCCTTCTGCATAAACAATAAACCAATCATTGTAGGGATTACCTCATTACCTCAGAAGAAAGATCTGAGAAGCTACCATAGGTTCAGTGTCGTCTGTGTGAGATCAGCGGGACGTTACCTGAGAGTCAAGGGATTGGCAGGACTCCACTCCAGCCAGGGTGCACTGACGGCGCTGCAGGTTCTCGATCATGACCTGTCCAAATCGATCCCCCATGTTCACCTGCATGTGTGGAGAGTCTTTTTTTCATTTCAGTCATTTTGATAACTGCACTTGAACCACTTCCGACCAAACGGTTTTGTACCTGCTCGTAGTTTATAAACATTGCTGTGTGAAAGGTTTCTGCTGCCCAGTGAGCAAGGTTGGAGGACTGCAATGGAGTCATGTAGACCATCACACACTCTGATAGGAGCAAGGTTGGTAACCTGGAGTGAGAAATGTACATATGCAAGCAGATCTTAAAAGAATACGCTGTTAGAATATGCTTTTAATCATACATTAAATTGAAATTGGGGAAATTTAAGCTGCAAAAAATCAAACACTCTGAAGCTCAAGTCTAAAAAGAGGTTCTCGTTAGTGTTTCTTCAGAGTCACATATGCGGCTGTTAAAAGTCATCGCAATGTCAATGATGGCCATAAGAAATGTAAGAAAATTGCAGCTTAAATGTCATCCTCAAACTTTTAAGGTTATCAATGCTTTATTGAAAGTATGATGTTGAATGCAGGACTTTTAAACCTAAAACAGGTGTGGTAACCTCTCATAACAGGCAATGGATGCCAGGCTTTCCATCTGGGTCTGAGTCACTCAGACTCTCTGTACAGTGAGCCTTATCTAAAGCTGCTTATGGTGGGAAAGAAAAAGACACACACTGATAAGCAGCAATTCTTGGACTTTTAAAGATATGCTTAGAAACCAGTGTAAAAACTGATGAACAGCAACACAAACTGCTGTTTTTTTCATAAAAAAAACAACAAGATTAAACCATAGACACCTAACAGTAACTATCATATTCTTAAGGATTTGAATAACAATGTAGTCATACTCTGGGTCAAGCTGGAACTTTTTCAGTTTTTCATCCATGTTACTAATATCTCTGAGGTCTGCTCCAATGATACAGTAACGATCTGAGTCAAGACTTTGACCATCTGAGGAGACAAAAGCATAACTTGAGATGACATTGTGTGATTACGTGTGAAATTTTGTTAAAAGGACTAACATTTGGTGAGTACCTAGCAGTAAGGCGTCCGTTGAGTGTGTCTCGATAATGGGTTTGGACAGGGGGGATTTTGTCCTGGTCAAACGGAAAAACAAAAACTCTAGTAACATTTAAGCTTTGTTACAGTCAAGTATCTTCAAAGCACACCAGCTCTCTGTGTTTGCCTATACTGTGCATATATTATATATGCGTTGGGGTGTATTGTTTATGCCCTGGCAGATAGCACAAGATATCAAAATATAATCCATTATACGCATATATAGTAAACATCTAGCCATACATATAAAGATTGAAAACATACCTGCCGCAAATATACACCAGCTGTTTTTCATACAGAGCTCTCGCTCCCCCTACAGGCTGCTCTTTGACATTACATTTCCAAAGCCAGAAGAACATGACACTCTCCTGATGTTCCCTCTCATTAAATGACCCAGAAGAGATTACTTTAATTTCAGTGGTCATAAATAAAATATAACATCTTACTATAAACGTGTGGTTTATTTATAGATATATAATTTACTAAAGGAGGATATTGCAAAATATATTATATCTATACAGGAACCTTGCTGTCCCTTGAATTTCCTTTATGACCCATGGTGGTGGATCGGAAGATAAAATACCATGTTTAAAGGAAAAATAACAACATAAAATCGAAAACAAACAAAAATAACAGTTATCGATTTCTTACTTTATATAGTGTATTTTTCTGGCGACAACAGTTGGAAAGTCAACCTCAAAGAATTTCCGTGGCATGAGTTTTTCATCCTATTACATATAAAAACACACACACTTAGGACCTGTGACCGTGATTTCTTTTTCTACTTTGTCGAAAACTGAAAAAAATCTGATGTGAGGCAACTTAAAAAGAATGTATTCATGTGAATCTTGTTTGTAAGACAGAGCAAGCCATAAGTTTGCAAACCTTAAGTCTCCAAAATGTCGTGTCCAGTCCAGCACCCAAGTTGATTATTTGACAATCACATTCTGTTTTCTTTATAAATGCATCCAGAAGATATTTCACCCCCTGAACCCGGGCATAGTATCCTGACAAATCAGAAAGAAGGAGTTAAAGATTAGCTAATAGACAATAGGGCATCCATTATAATTTATGTGTATAAAAAAACTGAGTCTGAAAGAGACTAACACAATGGAGAAATAGGAGAAATTGTTCTGATATTATATTTCACAGACCCACTTGCTCCCTAACAACATTTCAGATTTTAAGATATTTTTGGTAGCGTTTGCATGGAGCAGCACAATTTCCAACGGGTTTTAGATGTTTCCTTGTCTCAACACACCTAATTCTTCATACGATTATTGAGTTCTGTACATGTTTACAAATGTTGTAGGCTTAACTTGCCTCTGTTGATTTCAGGGGCTTTGCGTTCTCCCACAGATCTCACAAAGTACTGAATATATGGATCTTTCCAGTAAGATTTACTGGTAGCAAACCTAAAAAAAGAGATAACGCATTAGATATGTGTCATATTAGCATGTGTCATATATGCATCAAATCCTCCCCGACTTATAAAATGTTTGCTGTAAGAACTAGTGTTGAATACTGTTAGCACCGGGATGTTTAATATTTTCCTGTACAGGATCCATACATGTTCCACTAACCACCCAACAACAGATCAAAACTAGTTGAGTACCAACCAATGAGCCTGTTAAAACTATATAGCGATTGGACACTTCACAACTTAAATTTAACATAATGTTGTGAATTGAATAGTCATTTTAAAGTGGCTTTTTAATGTACAGAAGCAAGTTCCCGACTGTTCCTCCAAATGTATTTACTGCTCTAACCTTTTGCAGACGGACGCATCGTCACATGTCGCCCTAACCGCCTCGTCCGCAGTATCCGTATCTGTGAAGGCTCGCCGGGCTGCCATTTATTGTCCTAGTCTTGAGATTGTGCAGAAAACATTAAATTTGAACGTGATACACGCTGCTTAGCTGCCACAAGCTAACAGGCTAGCTAGTTACTATGACAGGTGGGTTTATACCAAATCCGGAATGCAAAACTGAAAAAACTCTGTGCATAGCCGAGCCGCTAAAGGCTTTGGTGAACGCAAATAAAGTACGACGGGAAATAAAACGAGAAGTATAGTGCGCAGGACTTAACATTTAAGTGCTACCAACAAACTTCGCTATGCTCTAATAACATGTATAATTTAAACCGGAAGTACAACAAAAGCCCTTCCGTTTTGTTTTTCAAATTACTCTTTTTGTCTTAAACACATGGAAACCATTAAACATGCAACAAAAGTTGTACTAGTACAGTAATCAAGTTCATGTCTATTCAAACCATGTGTGGGACCCAACCTTTACAATGTCTTCACAGCCTCATTAAGGACTTGTCATTCAGATTACATACATTGCCTTTATGACTGATGGAGAGCCAGCCCAAATCTCTGGTAAACTATGCATCAAATACATTTATATCACAGGGCAACAGTGCATTTATAAGAATGGACGTTCGCAGTAATATGTGCGAAGATATATAGTCTGATACATTTGTCTCAAATCTGCACTTAATGTAAAAATCCAAATAATCGAGGCTGTGTTCAACCATCTTAACCATCTTAACTATAGGACTTCATCTTCGATCAATTCCCTCAATGTACCTGTGCTTGGTTTATCACAGAGGCTTTTCGGCCCCTTTAGTGGTATCTTTTAGAGAAATTGATTGCAGAGTGTAGGCTCGAGTATCCAGATTTAAGATGCAAATACTGCAAAATCAACCAATTCTAATCAAATATTGAATCAAATATTGAATAGATGCGTTACTAATTGGATTCCTGCCTTTCTGTGTCTTCTCGTTTGGAGTCAACTGGAGGAAATTAATAAAAAAATAAATTCAGTTCTCTTTTCCTCTTTGGTTATTTTGTCATTTAAGATTAAATATAAGCACGACTGTTTTTTTTGTAACCACTGGAATCTTTCCCATAAAATGTTTTCTTCAGAGGGGTAAATATTCCACGCCTGTGGGGCTAAATAAATGCCGCACGTCTTCGCACAGGTAAAGAAAAACACTTCTTTTTTTTCTATTAGTGAGGCGGCTTTATCCTGGTTGAGTCCAGTGGGAGGTGTTGCTGCCTGGTTGGCAGATGCTGTCTGGCTCCAACGGTACTTCCTGCTGCTAACTGTGCGCGCTGGCGGAGGCAGAGGTGAGCTGCTGCTGTTGCGGTGCACTCGGCTCCCTGCTCTGCTTTGGGAAGAAGCGGCGGACGGATTATCCTAGCCGGCAGCGTTAGCTCGTGGGCTAACGGTCAAGACAGTTACCGTGGTGGACAGCCATGAAAAGCCGCTGGAGCTAGTGGGAGTTAGTCACGGCTTACTTTAGTGCTTTTATGTACGTAGATAGGCCCAACTAGAAAAAAAAGGGGGGGGGGGGGGGGGGGGGGGTTATCATGCTGTCGTCCCAAGTGGAAACATTTTTGTAGAATTTCTACTTAAGGGAAAGGCTAGCTTGGCAGCTAGCAGAGCTACACACTATTTTTAATTGGCTTTCGGCTCAATGGTTTTTGCCTGTTTTTCCTTGTCATAGTGACAGCTTGGGGAGTCGGGAGAGGCCCCGTGGACTTAATGACAAACCAAAGGCTGGGACTGAAGCGTTACTTCGCAAGACTTTATTGGAAAAGGAGCGACCATGAAGAAGCAGTTCAATCGGATGAAGCAGCTCGCCAATCAAACAGTTGGCAGGCAAGTACAGAAGTCTGAGCTCAGAGCTCGTCACGGTTATCAAACATTTTTTTTTGGGGGGGGGGTGTATATCAGCCCCTTACGAATGAATATTTTTAAACGTTCAGCAGCTAACTACACAGACACCACCTTTCTTGCTTGAGGGGTATGGCTTTGAATTGTTGAGTTGACAAAAAAGGACAGGAAAGGCAATCACATCAGCTAAGAAAGAGAAAAAGTGTAAGTAGCGGCTTGGTTGAGAAGTGAAGACTTCCACGAGGTTTTCATTAGCTAAGAACCCAATTAAAGGACTATAGAGAGACATATCAAATTATTATACTAACTAGGGGCGTATATTATTGAATGAATGAATGAATGGAAGAAAGGATGCTTTTAAGTTTGTAGTGTAAATTTTGCAAGTATTTTTTGCTGTGTGTTATGTGACGCATGCATGATGAGAACCCTGTGCTGCCCGGTGTAGTCATGGCTTAACTTGCCCTGGTTCTGCTGAAGAGTTCACATGAGATCACAGTGTGACACACCTATATTTCTGAAACAATCCAGGAGTTGTTTTAAACTTCTTTTAAAGCAGCACTCTTTCCTCATACTTAAGCACACGGAACATATTTTTGCAACATGAGATGCCCTGCTTTAGAAGAGAAACTTGAAGCCTCTCAAATAGTTGAATGGACTGCAGAGATCTCCTTCATTTCAATCCAAAGTTAGCTTCAGTGCTGACGTTAATAATTGGAAAATTGTATTAATTCCAGCATTGAAAGCATACTTTGCTTTTTGTAGAGATGTCAGCTCCACCCATTATGCCAATTTTGTGATGACATACCCTGTATACCCTGACCCTGTATAACTGGATATTTAAAGTAGCAATAGCCTCGCCCTGGCTTTGCTAGAGCCTGAGGATTGTCAAAGGATATTTTGGGGAGCCATGACTGTGTCTTTTTCAGTTGTCTGTGTACAAATGTAGATGCCAAAAGTTTTTGCCTCCTTACGGTCAGCACTTGTATTGAACTTTGAATGTTATCAGTAAAAAAGAAAAGGGTAAGAAAAGCCTTTTAAATCTTGCTGTGTTTCCGCATCACTTTTAAAATGTTCAGATGGGCCTCGAAATTTTGTTTAAACACTTTGGCATTTTTGTTGTCCTCTTTAATGAGGATTTGATGAAGCTCCCGTGTCATGCCATGGTTGAAAATGCCTCGGGGGTGGGTACAACAGCACTCTCTTCAACCACATCTTCATTCCCCTTTTTGGACCAGCTGCTTTCATTGAATGCAGAGAGCCTTAATTTCACCCCATTCTTCCGAACAGTGTGTCCCATGCAGAAATAGACTAACCAAACAAAAACTTAATAGAAGGCTCCAACCTCCCACTTTTGGGGTGCAGCCAAAGCAGCTCAATGATCAGATATGAAGGCTAGATGATGCCGATTTGCAGGGTTATTTTGTTTCTGTAGGAATTTCATGTACCCTGATGTATGGTATCAAACAATTTAGCTTTCTGCCTCAGCATCCTCAGGCAGCATCCAAAAGAAACAAACTGTTGTAGAAGATAAGTTCCTGTCATAACTGGTATCCTTTTTTAAACTTTTTTTTTAAGAAAGCATCTTATGGCCTTGAGTTTTCCAGTGGGAATAATACTTCCCAAAATTAATTTGTGTTCAGAGCTATATCATCCAACAAGTGGCAAACTAACAGCTTCTTGCACATCAGTACACAAAGCCTTGATTATTCTGAGAAATAGTGTTTTTTGATAAACAGCTAAAAAGAGTAATTATCATGTAGATATCCCTTCAAAGTTTAGTTGATGGTAACACTTCAAACACCGACATCCGCAAGAAAAATTTCAGCCGAACCTGGCCGACGGTAGAAGCAGGACAGCTGTAATAGTCATATTTTCTTCACTGCACAGCAATAAATTAGAACTGGAAAATGTAATGTTAAAAACAGGCTTGTGTGTGTGTGCATTCTTACAGTAGCTTCTTGCTCTTGTGTGTGCTCACGTCAGGTTATTCTCTCAACCCCGCATGTACATGCCAATCTGATTGACTGGTCCATTAGTAGTTGGATTTGGTACAAGCCTGTATTCCTCGTTTTGTCCATTACGCTTGTGGTCGCTCGTGTGTCTTCATATGCAAACATTTCAGAGTGCAAAAGGCCCTCTCTCAGCTGCCCCCTGGGTTCCTGTGATTGTGCAAAGGCAGAACACTGTGTCCAACGATCAGCGGCTCGGAGGAAATCTCTCCTTATTCTTCTACAAACAGGAAGCGGCCTCCCAGAGACTTTGCTTTCTACAGAACAGGAGATAGAAATAAGTCGGAGAATTGATGTAAAGGAAGAGAGTGAAATCGAGGGGCATGGAACAGTTAGTTATACCAGGGGATATGGCGAGGGATTTATTTATTTATTTTCCTGTGGAAAGCTGCTTTGGTTTGCTAAACCTGAATTTGTGTGTGCGGCTGAATAATACTACCAGATAATAATGCTTTTAAGGGAGAAAGGCTGTATCTGCCATCTGAAAACAGTTAGTCATATGGAAGTGACACAGAGTGAGTGACTGTACTCATGATGTTCGGGTCTGACTTTGATTACATCATTTCTAATTCTCAGGAACTCATTTTAGATAATTTCCAGAGTGCTTCAAAAAGAAAGGGGATTATCTACTCAGTGTGGTCTGGGATAGGTGTCACAGGGCATTCCCTTGTGTCTCATAACTATGATGATGTGTAGCAGCTGGAGTTTCCTTTTGTTGACCTGCCGGTGATAATTTTGTTTATTTAAGCAAGAGTAATTTAGACCTCTCAAGACAGAATGAGTGTCTTTTAGTTATTACAATTACCAGTCTCACTTCCAGGGAAATACTTACTGTTTGCCTTATCTGTTGTTATTTAGTTGACCTGATTGTAAAGGTTCTTTGGAAGAGCACTCATGTTACTTTTGTTTTACTGTGGGGAAAAGAAGCAACACATTTTTCTGCTTTCATGGACATTTTACATACTGTCCAATCTGAATGGAATCAGTTCATTGCCATTCTAAAAGTCCCATAGTGTTGTTAAATTAAAAATTGACTTGGTGTGATCAGATGTGGATGTAAATGTCAGTGAGCGGGAAATCATGCTTCATATCAGAATGCACATGTCAACTTTTTGTTGCTTTATCTTCACAATTGATAGAAGTCCTGTAGTTTTCATTTGAGTGTTTTGCTTTCTCCTTTCAAGGCCTAATGTTGTCTTTGCAGCACACTAATCAGCCTCGTAAGAGGGGCTGTACGAGCTGAGTCATGCCATTATTCCTCCAGCTCCTTTCCTCTGGGGCTGGTATCCATTACTTTATACCTTAAGCTGCCAGCTGCCGCAGCTGTAAGAGGCATACCTTTCCTCCTCTTCACCCTGCTGATTGTGTTGAGTAGCCACTAACAGCGGCTCCATTGTGTTCATGGCTTCAGCATCCACTTACTCCCTTTCTACTTTCATAGTAAATTGCCATGGTTACTATTGTGAACCATTGGCCATGGTAGAGCAGGAAGGATCTCTTGTTTTGAAGAAGTCAGATGCGGCTTGCACGGTGACATACTTTTTCCAAAGTCTCCCGTTGTAGCGAGGCACGTTGGGTGGGGGGGTGGGGGGGGCTCTGCATGGCTCGCTCTTGGTCAGCTGATGCTAGCAAAACAATTGTCGTCTTGTTTGTTGTTTGTCCTCTGATGAAGCTCTGTGGCACAGTGCTTTTGAAAGTCGGATGCACAAGCGTCGCTCCTTATCTGAAGACCTTTCAGGCGTTTTCGGTTAGGGCAATATTTGCACATCCCATACACGCCTTACCAGCTGTCCTTGTTCACATTGGCATTGGTGGGAGGAGCATGCTGAGACGTCGAACCAGTAAAGTTTTTACATCCAACAGCATTTGTACAAATTATACCGGTTCGTAACGATGTGTTGTCTTCTCTATAGTGCACTTGGACGTAGGTTTTGTTACAAGATGCTACCCCATGAGATTTGTCTCGAAATCTCATCTTGATGATTATTATTTACACCCATTTTTTTCTTTTTAGTTGTTAACAACTTCTAACCCACAAAATCAAACTGTATGCATGTCTTTCTTACAGACCCTCTAACTAAAAGCCCATCTATCGGTTTTTTTCTTTTTCTTCCCTGCCTGTTTGCTGTAATTGAAAGCAGCTGTGAGGAGGATACTGCTGCTCGTAGAGAGCAGTTTTTGGAAAAGGGCCTAGGTCTCACTTAGAGCTCCAGTACCCAAAAAAAAGGCGTGCGACATCGGCTTTCGGCTCTGCTCGAGGTGCACTTGGAAAAGTTTGCACATTCGTGCACAACTATATCTTCACCGTGCTGAGACAGAAAGTTTGACTGGACAAACATGAGAGGGAGGTACTTAGAGCAAAAAAAGGAATTACCGCAAGCCTGTTCATTCGCTCTGTCATACAGCGTATAATGTATGTCACACAGGGTTTTTCCAGCTAAAAATGAATTTTCTGAACAGCCTGCTATAATACAGTTTATAATCGTTACAGTATTGTAGCGTGCTGTTATTTAATAGGAACTGAAGTAACTGTGTATGTAAATCACAAGTGAGTTGGATTTGAGCAGTGGTGGGCCTTCAGGGCCTGCAAGACCTTCTCTGCAGGCCTAAGAAAAAATCTGAATCACAGACTGATGTTAATTATATTTTGTCCATGGAAACTTATTAAATATCTCTAAATAGTCTGTCCGCTTCCTTTCATAGCTTTAACCCTGGTTGCGCTGCTTCCAGACATGCATTTTCATATAAAAGCATTTAACCAATCACATTTAGCCGTCATTTGTCGCTAAGCAGGGTCAAAGTCAAAGATATCTGCCTGGAGGCCTTCACAATCCGTTCTGCAGGGCCCCCCCCAATAGAAAATACATGTCGCGTACACTGTTGCTTTAACCAATAAGATTTTAGTTGGTGACACCAGGGCCTTCTAGAAGGCCTTAGGCAACATCACCGTAATCACACCCGCTGATTGGATAGTCAGATAGCCTACCAGCAAAAGTTAGCAAACAAACCGAAATATACTTGTGTTGGTGTAATAGCTATTTTATGATTTGGTGGCAGATTTAATGTCAAGGCCATTTTCAAGACGGACCTTCAAGAAAAGTAAGTGAGCAAAATGTTGCTTTTTTCCTAAATAATATCGCGAGTTTATGAGGATATTATTTATGTTTTTTTGGGGGGGGGTTGCAGCTTTAGCTGCAGTAGTCCGATATTTGGATCATATCGGCCGGCATGAGAAAATGCCGATCCAGACTCCAGATCCATTTTTTTTTTATAAGTCCAATCCCACACGAACATTAGCATTAACATCTCCTAACCCACAGGTCTTTGTCCTAACCATTAAGTTGTTATCAGAGTAAATCCCTGTTCAACATGAGTCTGACAACTAAATAAGTAGATAAATAACCTTCAACTTTAATACAAAAAAAAGCTGGATCGGGACATCCCTACTGTATTTTACATAATAAGATGATTTCCATAATCATAAAATAGTTATTGAGGGGTGAATTGATTCAGAGGGAGCACTACTGATGGCCTAGGTGTGAAATGCACGGTCCGCCACTGGATTTGAGCCATAGCCCCCCCAGCATGAGCGGAGGTGTTGATAAGCAGTCTGAGCTCAGCCTGTGGTTCCCAGCTTGCTGATTTTAAGTGAAGGTAATCTGTCTGACCTCTTCAGCTCAAACTATTGGGTTACTATTAATAGGTTCAGGCGTAGCAGGACTGTGTACAACACCACAAGCTCAACTCGCTGCAGCTTTAAAGAAACTAAAGCTTGTTCAGCTTATGGTTTGACCCTACCTGTTGCATCAGTCTTTTTCCCTTTTTGCTTTTCTAAGCTCATGAAAAAGACACCACGAAAGGAACTCGTTCATATTCAATAGTCTGTTTGTTTGAGCCTGCCAGTTTCTCGCCGGGCTGTTTAAGCCATGGCAAAAAGTAAGCAAAGAGACCCGACCCAGTCTCAAAAGATCCCCACAGATTCTGAGGATGCAGTTTTTACCCTCCAGTCTGAGCATGAAAGCCGGTCTGTCCGGAGTGTCAACACTTAAACTGCACCTTTTTTTTTCTCTTGTTACAGTACACTCAAAGTGCCTTGGACTGTTTATCTGCTTCTATCATCTGTAAGTACTAATTTCTATTCTCTGTTTTTTTTTCACCCCACAGAGCAGAGAAAACAGAAGTCCTCAGCGAAGACCTCCTGCAGGTAAATCATTAATCTGTTTCTGTGGGGCTCTAATCAGCTCTTATCATGATTGCATCAGATTGACTGCTACTGTCTAAAATCAGTTTGGTTTAACGTCCATGCCATGTGTGACTGCCAAAGGCTGCTAGAAGCAACGTGGAATGCACGGTGCACAAATCTGATCTCTCCCCTTTGAACATAAATGAAAAGCCGGTTTTGTCACATTATGAAAATTGAAAATGAAAACGGACACAAAACTGGTGCCCCATCAAGAATCTATTTTTCTATGGGTAGTAACTCGATTTCCTTGAGCTCCTCCGTTCTTTTATTCTCATTTCAGACTGTCTGTTATTAAAAAGTTACTTTACAGTGCCCCTCTTTATAAATCTTTCAATCTTTTTTACCAAAAGAATAGAAGAAATAAAGGAGCAGCTGGACTGTGTTTCCACTGACAGCCTATGTTTTGAAGTAATTATTACTTATCTTAATCTCGAGGCAAAACACAGCCAGGATTTAAGCTTTGCATTTTGAGGCCAATAGCCAAGGTACATAAATCTAAACTAATCTGCATCCTGTACAGGGAGTCTTCAACAAAAGAAGCTAAGTGACCCGTATCAGCTATGTATGCACTGCTGTATGTTACATTTCAATAAGCAGTCTGCTTCAGATTCTCATGTAATTGCTTCTTGTCTTCTGCCTTATATTTATTTTGGCTGCAGATTCAAATCACAGCTGTTTGTGAACCACATCCCAGAGTTGTTGTGAAGCACAGAATAGCAGGAATGAGATGACAAAAAGAAGAGAGCCCCCTCTTTAGACTTTAGGCTCTACAAAAAACTAAACTGTTACTTTTGAGCACAGCACATAAAAGCCGACACAAACGCATCAGGAATGTTTTTGTCCTCAGAGTTTTTCTTGTCTGAAGTTTGACCATAGCTGAACGTAACACATCATTCTAGATGTTTTCACCTTTCTAAAGACAAAGGTTGAATTTACCACACGGCGTGTGTTAGTTTTAAAAGGATGTTATATCCTCTCATCTACTTGGTATTTTTTGTAAAAGTTTCTTCAAGGCACACCCCAGAAACCCTAATTATAAGTAACAAAAAAGAAACAATGCAACTGGTTATGTATCTTTATTTAGATTTTTTAGCTGAATATATGAAGAGCAAATCCTTTATTATAGTGTGTAAAACACTACAGCATGCCTATATTACCTGGCTGTCATAAATCAAAGCACAAGTTCATTGAAACGGAACACAGACTAATGTCACAAATGAACTAATAAGTCACTGGGTTTGTCATGCTGTCTCATGTTGCTGACAGGCAGCCCTTTAATCCCTCTGAACCATTTGTCCCCAACAGATCCACACACCTCACAGGTCGATGTGACTATGAATGTGCCAGTGCTGCAGCGTGTGTCTGCAAAAGCTTTTCCCAGAGAAAACTCTCCTCATGCTGTCTGATGATGACAGGTGATGGGGCAAAATGTTGGATGCTGAGCTAAGACATTCCAGCAATGAAGACTGCCTTTTGTGTGCGAACCGCGGCGCTTAATAACAAATTAACAATAATGGATAACGACAAACCAGGCAACTTTTGCAATAGGAAACAGACACAATGTACAGCATGCTCGCTACTCAGTTCCTCTCCCCACCTGCTATTGTAGCCAATGCTTAAAGAAAGGGCTTTGAAAGATTTTCTGTTCCTTTTGTCAGTAGGTGGGAGGGAAGTTGAAATGAGTGAGTGACAGCTAAAAGCCTCAGCAGGTTAGCCCGAGGAGCAGTGGTAACAAACTGCTTTGGATGCCGTTCACTAAGGGAGGATGTTTTCATTTTACCAACAACTACATTTGATGGTTCCTCAAAGATTAAATTATTCTCAATATGAAAATCAGCTGCTGTCTGGAGGAAATGGAGTCTCTTAAACCCTTTGTTACCACATGACTCCTTTGCTTGTCATCTCCAAACACACAATCTGTTGCACATTCTTTGAGTTTGCTTCTCTCTACTTTATTTGGCTTCCCAGTTTCACCATAGTTTGAGGTATTCTTGTGCTTCCCATTACTGTGAAAACATTAGTAACGTCCTCTAAAAACTTTGTCTTTAGCAGAGCTTGGCTCTTTGTCCAGAGTCCTCTCAAAAAGTTTCAGTAAATCTAAACACATTCCCAGCAATATTTTGGCATTGTCACTTGTCTACCTGTGGATTTCAGATTGAATTAGGAATTGAGCCTTAAAGCTTTGTTTATTTTGGCAGCATAAAGACCTAAAGCAATTTTAAAAAACGATTTGTTTTTTATTCAGATGTGATCTGACTAATTTTTCTGATCTGAAAGACTTTTTAGACTGCAGTTGAAACACTTAAGGAACAACAAGTTATTTAAAAGATGTCCCTTGATCTACGGGGAACTTGTGTTTTGTTTTGAAAACACAGCATAATCTTCCAGTTATGTGGGGTTGTTTATGAGAGCCCCTCAAGGACTTTGGAGTTGATTCCTCAGTTGGCTTAATATTTTCCGACATGCCCTCCATGCACAGTGAGAAATCCCATGGAACTTTGACGTTGTCATCGTAGGTGTTATTCTTAGCCTGTTCCCTCCCAGTCAGGTGGTGAGGGCCTTCCCACATTCTCCTGCCAGCTGTCAGTTCCTCACTGTTCCTCTGTGTACAGTAGCAGCCTCTGCACTACTCCAGAAAAGCTGTGCTGCAAGGATGGCTGCTTCCTTGGTTCAGTTTAGTCATCTCATGAGAGAACAGCCAACTCTTCAAACACTTACAATACCTCATACTCATACCACTGAGACGAACAAGGAACATTTTGTTTGCTTCAGTTTAACACTGAGTCAAACACGTCACCTTACGTTCAGGTCTTTTCCAGACATGTTTCGCTTTGAGACCAACAAACAAATGCAGCTGCCGCAGTCTCTGTTTTCCACCCTGTCAGCCAGACCTATTACTGGGATTCCCTGCTCTGTGACGTGTCAGGAGATTGACCAAGTGCCAACCTCACCACACAACAGGAGGAATAATACACCCTGCTGGCTTTGTCCTCAGCTTCCACACTCCTCTGTGTGTGTTGTTCTTTGAGGGAACAGGGTTTTGCGTCTGACCCCTTTCTCTTTATTACAGTACAAGGAAAAAGAAGACTGCCATTTGATCCAGGCATATTTAACACACCCACAGTGGAAATTTAGTCCATTAAGAGAGAATGGAGCCCCCCCCCCAACTCCCCCATTTATATTGTTCCAGGCTCTCACTGAGTCTTGAGTTTTATAACCTATGGATGCAATGTTTGTGTGCTTGTTTTAAAGAGTGCAAGTTTTTGTATAACCCAGCTGTTTTGGGAATGCCTGGGGCCACTGTGGGTCAGGAATGACGTAACAGTGAGAGAACGGAGTGAGAGAAAGGAAAACAGAGGGGCTGCGTAAGGAGGCGGATATCTGCAGTAGAATTCCTGAACTCCGACTGCATTCTGTTTTTGGAACACAATTGTCTGGTATTTAGTTGATCCTCCCCCTGCATTTGTCTTCATCCATTTTTGTCATGCTTCCCCTCTGGACCTCAACGTTCCCATTTTACTTTTGGGACGGTGTTTGCTCCAGTTTAAGTGGATGTGTTGCAGTTGCAGAAGTTTACGGATCTGTTGGTTGTTACTTCTCGTTGGTTTTTTTATTCAGTTTGTCATCATTAAAAAGAAGACACCTGTTGGCGATGGGAGCACAGATTACACATAACCTGCTTTGACTTTCTCAGTTGTGTTGACATCTTAAATCTAAGGTTTGTTTAGTCTACGTTGGCCAGACTTTTAAGCAGACTTGAGGGGAAACTTGCAGTCATTAGACCTAGTCACGGACCGTCGGCTTAATGTCGACACCTGGCTTGACAAGGACAGTGTATAGTCATTCTACAGAGCTTCAGCTGGCCTCTCTCCCATAGACTTTGGTCAATGACAGTATTATATCTGGTCACCCGAAAAGCACAGAGTGGATCTGTGTAGTCAGTCCTGTGGACAGGAAAAAGCCTGTTTAGTTGAAAGGCCAGTTTTTTTTTTCTTAAAGCCAAGAAACCCTCTCCCTCAGTCACAACTAACCGATCACTGCTATGAAGACGCCTCCGATGAATCGCAAGTTTCACAGATAACATTCCAGCGTTAATCTGTGGGGACAAGCGGTATCAATCATGCCAGAACTTTGACCCCCAGTTCCCATGAGGCCACTGCAAATTGGAGGACTGGATAAAGCTGGATCACATCAGTCATAATCTGTGCAGACATGCTGTTGTGTTGAACAGAGGCATATTAATGATGCTGGCAAAAGTTCAACACTTGCGCCAGTGTCTGTGCTTTTTTTGTGACACTTAATTGAAACAAATGTAACTTTGAAACTAAAAGCCGTACGTTAGTTTTTGATGTGGCTGCTTTACTGTAAGGTTAATCGCATCATGCGTGTCTCGGCACAGATCGAGCGGCGCATGGAGTTGGTGCGCGTGGTCTCCCACTACACACACAAAAAGATGGTGTCATGTCTCCAGGGGCATGTCGGTGCAGATGCAGAGAAGAGACACGTGAGTCCAATTTTTCACAGTAAAGCCTTACTTAGCTGTTTTCCAGGCTGTCATGCAGTTTTGATATCAACCCCCAGACAAGTGTATGTTCCAACTGCAAATGACGTGAAAGTTTCATTGGTAGGCAGAGCCTTCTATGATTTGTCTCTGTCTTTTTTTTTTTTGTTCTTCTTCTACCATACACCGCCCACAAATGCCCCACAGTCCGTACCACGCCTCTATACAGGAAATGGTCAGGTAAAAAAGAAAAAAGAAAACTTAATTTTTCTCTGCCTTCAGATCAACTTTTTCCATTTCCATTTCAGCATCTATCACCTTGATTTGCTATGCATGACACTTTAGCCTGTGGGGTCAAAAAGGGGCTCTACAACGTTGTCTTCGGATAGATGTCTCCCTTCCTCAGCTCTCATCTTAAAACCCATTAAACATCAGCACTTTCCTCCTCTCTCCTCAGAAAACTCCCTTTCTTTCTTACAGAATTTACTGTGGAAACCTTTGATATACATTCCACTGTCTTGAACATGAAATGCCGACGTTGCATGCATTTAATGTGTCGATAAGAGTCTAAACCCCGTCTGCATCTGTTCCTTCCCATGCACGCCACAGAAAAAGCTTCCTCTCACCGCACTGTCCCAGGCAATGGTGGAGGGTGGAAACCAGCTGGGAGAAGACTCTTTGATAGGGTGAGTTTTTGAATGACGTAGCAGACATCCAGTTGCGCCTCCATGAAAGTGTCTCAATGTGGAGCAGGAGCACTCGGGACAGTGTGTGAAATACGAGACTACGCATTGAGGTCAAGAATCATGTCGGGGACTTTCAGTAGTTCCCCTCCTCAACAATCAAGCTGGACCAACTGAGGATCTAGAAAGTGAATGTTTCCGAGGCTTCGCAGCAGCCCTGTTCCTGTCTGGAAATAATATGGAAGGGAAAGTGCGTATTAGAGTTATTACTCTGGCACAAAATCCCAACACATGATCAGCTGTCCCCAGGCCATTGCATGCTCCTGTCTTTTGGCAGCTGGAAATGAGAACATTATAGTGACCTGATTTTTTTTTTTTTCCTCTCAGCTATTGATTGGGGGCAGAGAGCTATGGTTTGTCTGTGTCGCTAAATCCCAATATTATGAAAAAGATGTCTAATTAAAACATTTTTAATGAGGCTATCTGTGTTGCTATGTGTGTTAATAGAAAGATGATGGAAGTGTGTGGAGAGGCGGAGAACCACCTGGCAACGGAACTGATGCAGCACGAGCTGCAGATAGAGAAGGATGTTCTGGATCCTCTCAGCCAGCTTGCAGAGGTCAGACCAACTTTACGAGCTAACAGAAGCTGGATGTCTTTTTTTTTTCCAGATCTCTATTGTTATCTAAGGCTTTGCTCAGCTTCACATGTCCTCTTTTAGGTAGAAATTCCCAACATCCTAAAGCAGAGGAAGCAGCTGGCCAAGTTTGTGCTGGACTATGATTCTGCAAGAGCAAGGTTAGTCTACAGCCTTTGATTTAGATTTTTTTATACCACTCATTAGTGGTTAACTTTTTTTTTCTTAATACTTTGGCCAAGTACTTATTGAGTTTCCATTTCCTCCCATGAACCTTTGTGATCAGGTGGTTGCAGGCAACCAAATCCATAATCTCAGGAACAAATACTCATGCACTGACGGCCAAGGCTGACCTGCTCAAAGAGGAGATGGATGAAGCTATGAACAAAGTGGAGCTCTGCAAGGTAACTACCTTTCATTCAAACGACATAAAATACAAGCAGTAGCTGTTAGGAAACGCTTCTCTTGTAGTAAAACCTGACTGATGTGATCAGCTGCAGATCACAAGGCGATTTAAAGAGAAAAAAAAGTATCTCATACACACGTCTGTTATCTCCTTGGCTGATTTTACTATCAGCTTGGCTGTGTCATGGCAAGCTAAATAACTTTAAGACACACACTTGGCAGATAACAAACTGGAGCATTAAAGTGGGAAGCTTACAGTAACATCTGAACAGTCAGAGATCCATGAGCCCCATGAGCCAGAAGGCTGATGCACACAAATTAGTGAAGTGGTCATGTGGGATGGCATGGTTCGAGTCCCCGACAGGGAGATACACATGTTAGCTTGTAAGTCGCTTTGGATAAAAGCGTCTGTTCAATGTATAAACATAAAACAAATGACTACGGTAAATACGCCCGTCAAACGTGCTCAGTAGTGAAGGAGCTGCAATGAGTGTGTTTTTTTATTTATTTCTGTTTTTAGAGTAGAGCATTTCTTAAAATTATTATGTGAATTTACTGGTTGAGCTGGGCTGCAGATGGTGTTTCAGTCCACTCCCCATCTGTGTGTCACAGGATCAGCTTGCAGCAGACATGTACAGCTTTTTCTCCAAAGAAGGCGACTATGCCCATTACTTCATCACAGTGAGTGTTTCAACAGGTCTGAGGAAAAAGAAAAAAGTCTTGGTTTGCCTTCATGTTTAATTTGCTGTCTTATCCCTCATGTCCTTCTTTAGCTTTTAGAAGCACAGGCCGATTACCACAGAAAGTCTCTCACTGTTCTGGAGAGCGTCCTGCCAAGTATTCAGGCCCAGCAAGGTAAACGATGAAAGACGTGCCTGATACAAGCTGGAAAGGTCACAGTAAAATTCCTTTAGGTACAAGAGAAGTTAGCACAAAGATGTCATCACTAGCAGGAAAACTCTAGCTCAAGAAATCCAGCTGCATTTACCCTAGCAACTACACCTCTTTTTTCTCTAAAGATACTTTGTTTTTCAGGCACAATCTCTCTTGCTTTTAAGTCTTTAGCCTCCGCTCATTCAAAATACTTTTTCTGAACTTAACACATGTGGACTAAAACCAGACAATCCTGGTCTCCCAGCATGTGGCGATGACTCACCAACTCCGCACATACACACCCACCCTTTCTCACATCACACCCACCTGGGATTTGCACCCCCTCCTTCTACCCTAACCACACTTCTATACCTCACATATGCTCAGATGGCTGCAGAGTCACTTTTGCGGGCTGAAAACATATGGTTGTTATTTGGCAGCACCTTGATATGAGGGGTTTGGGTTGGGGAAAAGAAAGCAGCTCAGGGAACAGTTTCTGACCCATTTCTTTCCTGTAAATCATCTACAGATCGGTTTCAACACTTTAAACACTCACATTTGTCTGCTGATTGCTCTCTCTGTCTTTGTATTTAGACTCATGGATGGAAAAGCCCGCATTTGGGACCGGGTTAGATGATCACCTGAAAAGGAGTGGGAGGGAGATTGCGCTGCCAATAGAAGCCTGCGTCATGATGCTCCTCGAGACCGGCATGAAGGAGGAGGTCAGAAAGTTATGAAATTATATCCGACGTGATTTACCCCGCTTCAAGGCTAAAAAAATGGAAGCATTGAAATACCGCGTGCGACCAAGGTGGTGTTGGTCACCCTCTACCCCTCTTATACATTCCCAGCAAGAGACTGAGGAGAAATCACACACCATGGATAACAAATAAAGGCGAAAACAGGCCAAACTTCTGTGCCAGTGCCGTTGTTGGCTGGAGAAATAGGAGTCATTTTGAACAAAGAGGTGCTTTATGGTGGGCTGAAAGAGACTTTTAGAAATATTCATAGTCGCACAGAGCAGGGGTTGTTAGTGCTGCTCATCTGTGGATTTCTACCTCTTTGTGGTGGTTCTGTTGTGTCTTCTGTTGGGCTCCTCCTCTTTCTGGTTTAAACTGAAAACCAACCAGCACATGACTGCATCACATTGTCACGTCTAAAGTAACCTAATAGCAAAATGCCAATTGTGTGGGGGGTAGGCACAAGGTCCTAAATCTGTCACAATTTTTTTTGTCCCTGTGTCTAATGTTCTCAAGTACCATAGCTTTTGTAAATGCCCTCTTTACACTGTAGTCATGCCCCTGTAATATTCTCTAAATGACAATAATGGATACTTTTGCATTAGCTCTGGGACAAAATACCTCCAAAGAGGAGCAGGTCTCCCAGCAGTGGATTTCTGGTCTTCCTGACGACAAGGAGGATACCAAAGAAGAGCTTGAATGCAAGCATGTTTTTTTGTCAGATGCATCAGAAATATTGCAGCAATTTATAGCTGTTAATTTCTTCACGTGAACACTTTTGGGGGTCCAAGGAGATGGGAAAGAGGACAAACCCCTAAACAGGACAGCTCTTTTTCTTTAGTGCCTTTCCACAAACACGGCTGCTCATGATTGATGAAATGTTTGGGATGTCTACTCCCTGGATTAAATTTAGAATACAATAGAATGTGCCTGTTTCCTGTTTATAAATCAGATCTCTGTGTGTTTCCATCGGCGGGGGGGGTTAGCACAAGTGTTCTCTGCAAAGCACGTTATTTGTTGCTCTTTTCGTTTGCCTGTGCACCCAGTCTGGGTCATTATGGTGTGAAGACAGCCTTTGTTTATGTGTCAGAGTAAAGAGCTGGCTGAGCTGTGACTGCAGGGTGTGTTTGTTTGCCTCTTTTAAGGTTTCATTATGTGCAGCTGGCAGAGGGAGTTTATAGAGTGGATTTATAGAGGGTTTATCTGCAATTTAGGGCAAAGAAAGTGAATGTTTGGCTTTGAATGTCTACGTGCTTCTTTGTTGTTTGATCCATATGTGACATCTGAGTTTGCCTGTGTGATTCAGGGTCTGTTCAGAATCGCAGCCGGGGCATCCAAACTCAAGAAGCTGAAGGCAGCGCTGGACTGTTCCACTTCACAGCTAGAGGAGTTTTACTCTGATCCACACGCTGTGGCTGGTATGACCCAAAGCATTACCTACTTCTGAAGTTTTTTTACTTTTGAGATTGAATTACACTCTGTGTGTGTGATTTCAGGAGCACTCAAGTCCTACTTGAGAGAACTCCCTGAACCTCTAATGACCTACCAGCTTTATGAGGAGTGGATCCAAGCATCCAGGCAAGGCTCACAAAGAAATTACTTATGATTAAATGTATCTACACAAAGGATTTTCTCTTTCTTTAAAAAAGGGTTTTAGTTTATGTTGATGTCCGTCTTTTTTAAGTGTGTTGGACCCAGACAAACGGCTCCAGGCACTCTGGGTCGTATGTGATAACCTACCAAAGAACAACAAATCCAACTTAAGGTTTGTAGCTTAAACCTAAAAGATTTAAAAGGTAACAACATTTAATGGATTTTATTCTAATTTCTGAGCGTTTTTATGTTGCGTTTTGTCCCTTTTCTTTGCTTTTGTTTTCCATGCAGGTATTTGGTGAAATTTTTAGCCAAACTGGCGCAGGACAGCGAGGTGAACAAAATGACTCCCAGCAACATTGCCATCGTCCTCGGACCCAATCTGCTGTGGGCCAAAACTGAGGGGTGAGAAAAGAAAAACAGACCTCCAGTTCTTTAATACTTTAAGCAGGAAAGGTGGAAACTGCATTTTCTATGGAAGACGGTCTGTCACGTGCAGAAGTTTCTCACTTCTGATCATCCTTTAATTTCCAGGAGTCTGGCTGAGATGGCTGCGGCCACTTCTGTGCACGTGGTGTCCATTGTTGAGCCCATCATCCAACACGCTGACTGGTTCTTTCCTGAGGGTAAGCCTCACGTTTCCTCCCTGGCTGCAGTTTCTACTCAAATGTTTGTCTCCTGCATTTATCATCAGCAGCCCGTATCGCACACTTGGAACTCGTTGTGAAGGCAGCTGATATCAGTATTCCACTAAGACTAAGAAAATCAGCTGCAATCTGGCTTTACAAGGATTCAGATAGAGGTTTGGTTAGTACTTTAGAGGGAATGTTGTATTCCTGACCACTTTACAGGGAGGGTATTGGAAAAGGGGAGCATAAACTGACAGGATTGACATCACCCACTTTCAAGGACACTTGGAGAGAGACCATGACATTTTGGTTGTGTTTCCACCTTTCTGTCACAAGTGACGTCCCATCAGCCCTGTGCAGGCATAGGAGGCTGCAGAAGAAAAGCCGTAATTCAGCACATGTCAATGGTTTACAGACTGTGTAACACCACGAAGCTCCTCGTCTATGAAATTGCGTTTGTCTGTGCAAGTCTAAAGCAAGTCTTTCTACTCACAGACGTGGAGTTCAATGTGTCCGGCATGTTTGTAATGCCCACGCCTGTATCCAACCACTCGGATTACGACTGCAGCACCGCTGAGAGGAAGAGGCCTGGCAGTATGGTGGGACCAGAGAACGACACCACGCGCAAAGAAAAGTACTCCACCTTATGCTGTTTAACATCTTCTCAAAAGTCTTTTGCTTCCCTTTTAATTCCTTGCTGACTCGAATCAAATGACTTGCGACAAATTTTCTGCCTTTTTTTTCTTTTTTCTGCTTGTAATTTTTGTCCTGAATAATCCTCAAATCCTCTGTATTTTGTCTGGTGAATCTCTGGTTTATTGATTCTGGTCTAACCTGTGACTTTTGGATGAATCTGTGGTGTTTTTCTGTTTCTCCTGTTCACGTCTCCCTCTGGTGTCGTGTAGCACCTCTAACAAGCACTCGGACCACACCCTTCGTAGAGGCAGTAACACCTTAGGTAGAAAGCAGCACACTTCACCTGCCTTCCAGCCTCCTTTACCCCCTGTGGAGGCTCAAGGGCTGGGACATGGGGCTGGGCAGGTCCCTCAGCCTTTGGCTGAACCCCAGTCACAAGCTCCACCAGGGGGTTCGGGGCCGGATACGTCCCAGCATAGCTTGGCACAGGGTCTGGCTGCTCTCGCTGCCGCTCAGCAGCTTCTAGCCCAGCAAACAGAGGAGTTCAGGTAAGAGCTGCTTCATTGGGTCTCTGCTGCAGACGAAGAAAAACACAGCATGCTCACTGACAAACCTGCATGCTTTGATGTTTTCAGAGTTCATTCTGTTGACTGACATTTTATCCTACTCTGCAAACTGCTGGTGTTTGTCAGGTTAATTTAACACTGAACAGGAACACATATCTTTTCTTGATTATTTGGGGTCAGCTCTATCCAAACCACAAGTTTTTTGCGTCGTCACCAGTTGCAGCTATGCAGACGTGTCTGAAGGCTGCCCACAGAAACAGATCAACAATAGCCTCTGTCATTCTGCTAACAGTCGCTCTCTAGGCCTCCCAGCCCCCCCATTCCTACCCGCTCCTCCCCAAATCTCTGGAATCTGCAGGGAGTTCACACTAACCAGCTCAAACTGCTTTGAAAAACATGGGGATTTTTGACTGTTCTGCACACAGTGAAGGGTGCCTTCGATTGAAAGGACAGCTTCATTTTCAGACACTCTTGAGTGTTATTCAGCAGTCCTTTGATCCAACTGAATTATTCGGAAAAGGTGAATTTAGATGAGACAAACCCAAGTTATATTTGTATTTGAGTTTGAGGGGAAAAAAAGTTCTCGCTGTTGCACAAGCTGCTTTCAGAATCAAATGTTAAACTTTGTCTTTCTCCTCAAAGCAACCCAAAGCTGCGCGACTCTACACCCATTCCAACTCCTGTGCTTCAGAGGAACGGCTCTGGAGGAGGCGGGCCAGCTGCAGGGCAGCTGGGAGCTGGAGCCTCCGGTGTAGCTTCCATGGGGCCAAGTCCACATATGATTCGACGAGGTAAGAATCTCATCCTAATCTGGTCACGACATAGATATCTGGAGGTATTCGATGGAGCTTACATATCTGATATGGTTGTGAGTGCCAAATAAGTGGTTTATCATCATCTTCCAGGTACCAAGAAGCAGGCCCCTGCCCCTCCCAAACCTTTGAACCCTCCTCCCAGCCAGCCTTGTAACTCAGTGAACCATGCATCCTCCTCCTCAACCCAGTCCCTCAGCCCCACTCCTAGATCCCTGACCAGCCACTCACCCACCTCACCAACCTCTCCCACCTCACAGCCATGTGCTGCACCTAGACGTCACTCCAGCAACCAGCCCCCAATCCACGCCCCCAGCCATCCACCTCCAGAGCCTCCCACGCAGGCCAGCCCCCCTCCATCGCAGTTGTCTTTGCCCAGCCAGCCCTGTGGGGACCAGCAGAGCACGGAGCTGTCGCCCCCGGAAACCCCGACCCCTCCGGACACTCCTCCACCCTGCCAGGAGGCAGTCGCTCCTCCATCCCCGTCGCCATATCAGTCGGGCTCGCTCCCCCGCCCACGTCCCGTCCCAAAACCCCGGAGCAGACCGAGTATCCCACCGCCACCGCAACCTAGCACCATGAGCGGCGAGATCAACGGGATCTGTTCCGCTGCGTACCAGACAATGGGTGGGTGTCACTTCTCACTCTGCACACATCCATATTTCCAGCTCCGATTTCTTTTAACAGCCTTTACTAACATGTCTAACTGTCCTGCATTGTGATGCCTCCGCAGGTTAGACAAGCACTCTGCGAGAGGTTTGTTGAATACTGACACTTTTTATTTGCTTCCACAAATCTTGTTCAACTCGACATCCCCTTTGTTTTGCCTTCGGCTTCCAAATGAAGGCACTGATTTCAACTCTGATGCTGGACTGTCACTTAGTCAGGGAGCCAAATTCTTACATTACCTCACTGAAGGTTTGTATTTCAACGGGTGGTCTGGTTCAGAGATTTTATGGATAAAATGGCTGTCCAGCATCAAAACTGTCCCGTGTCACCTTATCCACTCATCTGTTGTAAGAGCACCTGTGATAGGTTTCACACAAAGAGCCGAGTCACCACATCTGCTCTTTCTCTAACCTTCAGCCGCTGCTCTGTTTCTGAAGCGTGGAGCGTGCATAACACCAATTCACAGAGTTTTAAAGTCAGAGTTTCCTCTCACAAAGCACGTGGAACTGTGGAACTCTTTGATACACATTTCTTCATCTCCGGCTCGGGTTTCCACACTTCACATTTACCAGCAGGCACGTTTCCCCATCTGCTAGAGCTCACGCCGCCACCTGCTGCAGAGATGAGGGAACAGCTCTTTCATGAGGATGCAGATGTTTGTCATGACTACGTTACATCATGAGCATACACAGTGTGTGCACGGTTTAGTCCGAGCGTTAACACGCATGTAATGTATGGCATCCAGTGCATAACGCTTTCCTCCTAAGTAATCCATGCTCTTTGCTCGTGTTAGGGCTGTGATTGTCAGATTTTTCAAAGGGGAAAGAAGAGAAAGTTTACCATTTTCAGGCCTCTCATTCTTACAAAACTTATACAAAACAGTTGAAAACGGGTACTAAAAAAGACCTTGCTTCTAGACTAAAAAAACAACAAAAAAGTGCAATTGCATGTTTCAGAACATGATAAAGGAAAGAAGAAGCTGTTTGTGTGTAAAGAAAAATATATATTTTTTTTTACAACAGAGATGAATCCGTCAATTTGGGCTGGCAAACTTAATAAAATCCCTGTTTTTGCCACTACAATGAGCCACTCATCCGCTGCACACCCTTTCAAGACCCTAGGGTCCCTTTTACTGTTTTTCAGGGTAAGGCTGTCCTCCAGTTGTTTCTTAAAGAATTGGAGCGGCTGGCTGACGTATGTCGGGTTTTTTATTTATTTTCATCTTGAGCTTTAGCGTTTTGTCATCGCCCTCATTTCTTTTTGTTCTGGTACTAGCTGACACATTTCCTGCTTTCAGGTTTTTTGCCCCTTCTCCATTTTACCCTCTCTGGATCTTTCTGCGCTTCCCCTACTTGTTTTGTTTATTGCGTCACCCCCAAACAATCCTCCAACATTTGCTTTCATTCAATTTCTGAGTTTCACCCCTCCTTGTTTGAGAACCACTGTGTTATGGTTTAAAAAAAGTAACTCTTCTTACCTGTCCTTTGTTTTGCTGTCTAGACCAGGGGATGTCATTCAAGGGCTTGTGTCGAACTTTGGTCCCTGAGTTTGCTGTAGACCAACAGCCCGTGGCGGCCTCTTCGTCCTCCTCACCTCCCCTGCCTCATCCCAAAGACTGTGACCTAGACACCGAGAGCACTGTCCTATAAGGAGAAGCACACGCCTTCCCCCCCCTCAGCTTTCATGCGCCTCATCTTTTGTGTGACCACAGCCCGTGTCTGCGAAACATGCCGCATCCCCATGTCACCATCACAGAAGGTTGAGTTATCTGTTGACAGCACTCACCGATATTTGTGACTCTCCAAACCAAAGTAATCTGGTCTGTGTGTGCCAGGAGCTAACATATTGTGACCAGTACAAGTAAATATAGCAGGTTTTACAAACTCAGTAGAAAATGGCAGACAGATGACAGCAGCTTGTTTGATGACACAAAGGCATTAGGCTGGCATGCACACACCCAAGCTGCCGCCGCTTAACACCGGACCATTGAAGAGCAAAGATCCAGACAATCAACAGCAAACGGCAGAATGGGCCCTGAGAGAAGTGTGCGGTGTGCCTGGCTGGAACGCTTAAAGAAAGAGAAAAAAAAATCCCATCAGTCTAGATGGGACTTTTTCTTTTCTTTTCCAAATTTGGTGTCTTTTTTTTCATGTTGAACAATGAAAATGGCCTTAAAACAGGAAGCAAAGAAGTTCTCTTCTCACAACATGGGGAGGGAGAAAGTCAACTGATATGGTAGAAACCAAGAGTTGCTTCAAGTGTAGCATGTGACTGCAGGTTTCCAGTCATCTCAGACACTTGTCTCTTCCACCCCCTTATATTTATTTTCTATTTAGAAGAACAATACATTCCCTGTGGCTTGACGTAACGAATGCAGTCTGTAAGTGTGAATCATGCCTTATCACAGATATTGTACGGGGGACATAATTTGACCTCGAGTGCTGCAGTATTTCTGAGAAACTGTCTTAGGAACAGTTTGTGTTTCAGGGACATGAGGAAGGCAGCTTGAACCCCGGCAGTAGAAACGACATGCAGTTGTTGTGTCTGCTGCAGTGTCACGCTGCAAAAGCTGCACATGTCAGCGTGTGTCAGTCGGTGCCTTTAGTGGTGGGGGGGGGGCCAGGGGTTCGAGCAGAAGTAGCAGGGTTAACCTACCCTCCCATCCTGTAGACAGCAGTCAGTATTTTTTGCCCCTCAATGCTTGTCAATCCACCCCAATATTTTCGGTAGTGTTTGCAGGGGCTTGATACGCTGCAGGTTTTGTGCGTGTGTGTGTGAATATAGGGAATGGACCATTTTTACCAGCCTCTCCACGGTGAGCAGAAACAGCTGATGTTGCATTTGCCCAGATTCAGTGATTGGGGTTTCTCTTGAACTTATTGTTTGTTTTTCTTTTCCTTTTTTTGGCCGTCTTTACCACTGAGCCGAGAGCACCTGTAATTATGAATCTCAGCAGTGACGTGGCGTTGGATGTATCCCGGTCAAAAGCCTGGCCTCAGACACAAAGCAGTGTTCGGTTTTGAGGGAAGTGAGCCTAAATGGTACCAGTGGAGAAAGTCTCAGATGCTGCCATTGCCCTGAAAACTGACTTTTGTTTTTCAGAGACAATCCTAGCAGAAGAACCTCCAACATTTCTCTGTTTGCTCTTGTACCTCGCTGCCTTATTCCTGTGCACGACGAGATCTCGGTTTCCTCGACGCTCTTGAAGAGAAATACAATTCAACTATAAACAATGCTGCATTTTCAAGCTCTATAGTTTTTGTATGTACGTATTCTGATGAGTTTAAAAATAGAATAAAAAGTATAATATGAAGCTTGGTTATACCCATTTTCCAAAGAAAATAAAGTATACGAAGAAATATATATATACATGTACATCCTCTTGTGGTTTGTCGATTCACATTTTAGCACTGATAGCTCAGAATGTTAGAATTTCAGTCAAAAATAATTTAGCTCAATAATACCAAAACATTTTATTTCATCAGTTCGGTTTATGGGGAACACACAATACAGAGAGTTCTACCCAAGAAGCACAGCAATAGTAGAATTGTGCTTGGGGCTGTTTTTTTTTTGCCTGTGCAGGACCATTTCTTCAAGTCATGTTAAAAATAAGCTCCATCAAGGAAATGTCCCTGAACAAGTAATCAATGCTGATCAAGGATGTGGCACACCCATGTGACATTTTAGAATTGCCTCCAAAAATGTCTTCACAGTCCAGTCCCAATTTGAAAAAAATTGAAAAAAACATATGGGCTCAAAAGTTTGATCCACACCACGAAGCCAACAGATTTGACTTGGCAAAAAAAAAAGTTACTTAGAAAAGCGGTCAAATGTCCATCAAGATAGAAACAGGATAGAAAAGCTCTTTTTCATTAGATTAGATAAATGTATTCTTTATTTGAAAGCAAACAAACGGGTTCAATGATCACAAAACATCACCAACTTCCCATGAGCACATATAAAACGGTTATAAAAGGGGATCAATGCATAAACTTAACCGGGTACCAGAAGTGTATTTAGTTGGAAATCTAAATATAAAGGGAGAAAGGAGGGGATGCTACCAGCGGCACACCATAATGTATTAACTGACACCAACATGCTATGACAGGGACCATAAAACACTGTTACACTTGTACTAGCTATGAGAGACCCCGCTCCAAAAAGAAAGCCAAACTCAAATTGTGCAATAAGAAGAAGTACCTAGTCTTTTGCAAACTTCCCTTAGTAAGAAAATAAAATTACAACCTTTAGGACAGGCGAGCATACAGAACGGATGAACAACAATGAGTGGTGCATAGAAAAAAAAAACGCATTTACAACCTCGATGGAAGTTCATCATCATAAATACAGCACGAGTACACAACACCGAGGACGAGCCGTGTCATCACCGTGACGACCGAAGGAGCAGGATGCAACCGTTTACAGCAGGATGCCCGCTTAACCCACCTCCCACACACGTTCATACACACACACACCTTTGCACGTTATTTCGGCAGCAAAACACCTAGTTTAAGCCGGGTTGCCTTCACAACACTCTGCCAAAGGCCACACAGCTCTGTATCTCCACTTCCCAGCTGGCTTTCATCCCCAGACTGCCAAAAAGACAAAGCATTGTTTGGAGTGTCTGAATTATGACTGTTTTGCAGATACGTCTAGACCTCATGGAGTCCCAACATCAGAGGCTGATGACCACTTGTCCTTTAGAAAATAAATAAAAGAAAGAAAACGTGTACTCTTTAAATGGATCCATAATGTGTGTCTGCTTGTAATCCACATGTTGAAAGTCTTCTTGCTCTTACTGTATTTCCCTATAGAAATGATGATACTATCCTTATCTGCCTTGCAGTGGGGTGTGGATGGCATCTTCTTTCTGTGTAAAAATGCTTCACATCTCCATACATAGCTGTCCATTAAATCCATGATAAACTAGAAAGAAACACATTCTCTTGTAGGCTCGATGACAAACATAAAAACAAGTCCAGTGTTGTTTTTTTTCCCAGGCAGTGAATGCATCAACAGATTACACTAGTGTTTTGTTTGGATATAAACTTTATGTAGTCACGTAATACACATAGCATTTAATCTGCAAGCATCTACGCTGCTTGTTCTTGCTGTTTGAAGAATTAGTTAAAGCATCATTAAGATGAAGGGTTTAATTAGCTGTACCTTGATGGCCTCATGATTCAAAACAGGTGTTTCATGATATTTGTGTGTGGAGAATGGACGCCAGGTCCCCCCTGGCAGTGGGGTAATGGCACCGCTTCACACGGGGCACCAGTGTTGTGTTTAACTAGTTTCAGTTTCCATCATGTTTTCTATTGATGACCTCCTGGTTTGTGTGTCTCAGTGTGGGATCTTGGCACTTTGGTTGTGGAGAGCAGAGGGAAAAATTATCCATTTGGCCCAATATCCACTTGCATTTCTTGCTTCTACCACGCCAGAGGGGAAGACAGTCTGGGGCTTCTGGGGTTTTCTGGAGTCTGAGTTTCAGTAAGAGCCTTCTGAAAGATGAAACCCACCATCTCATTTTATCAGATTTGTTCTTATTTTACTACTTTATTTTCAGACTGAGTGCACATATATAACGCTGACTGCAGTACATTTTACAGAAGCACACAGTTGGGGGTTTGAGAGTGTCAGCTCAAAACCTCTAAGTAATGCAGGTTTAAAAATGTCACACTTGACGGCTGCTCGCTGTCAAGTTTGTCACAGCTTGCTCCAGCGACACTTTGAAACTGGATACTGTGTAGTTAGCTCACCTCAAACTTTGACATGAACTCTGCAAAGATGCCAAAGAAAGCCTCCGTGTTTGTGGACTTGCTGTCCTCTCCAAAGTAGGAAGCTACCTTGGAGAACTCCTCCATTGCTCTGGCTTGCAGAGACTCCAGTGATTGGATCGAAGGGTGACTGTTTTCCAGAAAATTCTGTAGGCAAAACAATGAAACGTCAGATTACAATGTAAAACATATATCCTATGTCTCTCTGAGGAAAACAACCCCATTAAGATACTGTAACTATAACTATGTTTAAAATATATCAATATATCAATTAGTTTTGAAGGCAGCATCAAAATTTAAATAGTGACCCTAAAATGTCAAACAGTTCCTGGTAAAAACACTCCAACATGTAGAATGGTCACATAATACAACATGTAATCAAAAATTAACACATTTCATACCTGTGGCAAAACCCCAAAATAAAAAAAACTTTAAGAAACAGGTGAGTACTGGGATGGAAACTCAGATCTCTCATTTAAAATGTGCAATAATGACATCCATCCCTTATATACAGGCTTCGTGCTTCACTAAGCTACCCTTTTAGAATTTTTACAATTTCTCCATATCGACTGTATCAACATGAGGGTGTAGGATCTGCATAAATCCCTCTGAAAGTATAGTTCAAAAGCGATAAACGTTTATGTGGAATGTACAAGGTTAAAGGTTTTTAATCGTACGCTCATGATTGAAGTGAAGTGGTCCTCGGTGGTTGCTGGGATCTTCTGACAGGCTGTCCTGATGTCCTGTATGGTGGAATGCATGTCACTCAGCTCTGATGTGATGGCCCTCTGGTTGACTGTACAGGCCACATGTAAAATTTGTGCAAATGACAATTTTTTTAATTAAACACTCATTGGGTAATTTAATAATTTTAGTAATTCTGCAAAAACAAAAAAAACTATTAATATGTAACACAGTGCTTGCTGTATACTTCTGTATGACTTCATTCTAAACTTATACTTTTATTACGGCCCACCTTTAGCAGCCAGAGGCACTGTTGTAAGGTCTCTGGGGAAGTTTAGCAGCTCAGGAAAGTGTTGGTACAAGGACTTAGCAAGAATGTGTAGAAAGGTGGATTTTCCATCCACTGTTTTGGTTGTGCCTAGCTGCAAGATGGAAGGAAACAAATAATGACCAACAATCCCAAATCAAGCTGTAATGTGGTCAAATACATGCATCTATAATGTACCTCTGTGAGGAAATTTATCTTAAAACTGGTTGTCCTGTGGCTTTTAGGCTGCCCGTTGTTCAGATAATTTCCCATTGCAAGGACAAACTGTGGGCAAAAACTGCACTTAATATAAACTGGTACCACACATGACAGTTTCATAAATTGATATGCCTGCTCATAAGTATCACCTCTAGGATTTTTGCCAGTTTTTTGCTGCTCTTTAGCTCAACTGAGGCCTTATAGATGTAGTCAAATGCCACCTTCATCTCCTCAGTCCTCTCTTGTAGGGTCGTCTTGAAGTGGAGGCTCCGAAGGCGAGTCTTATACTCAGGTACCATTAGCATCTGAAACACAAAAACAGGTTTATCCGTGGAGACAGTTCCTCAGAATTCTGAGTGTTCTCGTTTGAGATGTTGTTGTCTGCTTGCACCTGAAAGATAAACTGGTCGGGCTCGCTCAGTTTAGCCGGGTCTTGTTCAAAATGTTCGTACTGCTTGACCTCATCATCATTGGGGGCGTAGAGTAGCAGCTGCTTTATGTGTGCCGGCTCCAGCCTATCGGTGGTCATCTTCATCAGAACCTGACGCAGTTCGGTGGGGGACAGCTTCAGATGTGCGATGAGAATGGCTGCACAGTAAAGGAAGGTGAGTGGGAAAAGAGAGGGGTATAACATGGAAGATTTAGCTCCTTTCACTTTTACTTGTAAGCTTTCTATTTGTTCACTGAGGACCACTTTGCTCCTTTCATTTGCCTTGTTTATACATGTCTTACAACATCTATGTAGAGTTGAACTCCACTTTTGTGGTTATAAGGGTAAAATATCAATCAAAATTTCTAATCTTTAGAATTTTATTCCAGTATTTCTCGTTTGATAAGTGTGTGAATTTTAATTAATTTTCAAATTGTCAAAAAGCAACAACTTCGAGGCTTTAAAAAAAAATCTCACTAAGAGTATTAAGGTACATTGGGCAATGCGAGACGGTATATAGGAATAATTTGGCAAAATGTCAAGTTCCCTAAAGTTTTCAAAGTTAGTACTTTTTTTTAAGGTTAAAATCCCCTTTTTTTAAAAGAAAAGTGATACTCCAGTAATAACAGATCAAATCAAATCAAAAAGAAGTAAAAGAATTTCCAAGACCGTGGAACGATCTACCGAACGCTACGAGAACAGGTGAGTCCCTGGCTATATTCAAAAGACTCTTGAAGACCCAGCTCTTCAGAGAACATTACCTACCCTAACCCTTAGCCTGTACCCATCCCCTCAAATAGTCTTTCTGTGCTTTCCCCTGTCTCTACACTTTCACCACCAAGTGATTTTCTTCCATGTAACATATTGTCAAGTTGATTCTAACTGTAATGTTGTATCTGCATTGTAAGTTGCTTTGGATAAAAGCGTCTGCTAAATGCATAAACCTAAAAGATAGGAGGATACAATGTTAAAGCCACATAATCTCCATTGAAGCTGTTATTTTTTAAATGCATTCAAAGTTTATATAAGAACAGGTACTCACAGGCATTGTATGCTTTCTTATGGGACAGAATCTCCACCACGTCTTTTTTTTTAAAGTTCTCTGGCGTGAAGGCTGGCTCTGGAGGAGAAACTGATAATTTTAACAAGAAGGTAAGGATGTGTTCTCCAGGCACCGGGGGGTCTAAATTAGACAGAAACTTACAAAGACTACACGTGTCAGATTGATGGGATAGTAACACAGTTCTGCCAAGACAGATAGTCAAAACTAATTACAATTTTATTTTATTTTTTGTCTTGTTCTGGCAATTCTGTGTTATTATAGGGCAGAACACAAAAAGGGGGTTAAGGTGCCTTATGGAGAATGGATTTGAGGTGGAGGTGAATGGAGCAGCTCCAAAGCAGGGAATGGATAACATCAAAACTGTGAGGGTACAAACAAAACAGATGATTTTTGGTTAGTGTGTGAACAGACATGACAAATGAGTCGTTGGGTTTATTCAGCTCCACCGAAAAGTTACATGAACATGAAGAGCTTGATGAAGACATATAATGAATGATTCTTCAAGTTTCAGAATTACTTACTGGATTTGCGTTGAGTCCCAAAGTGCAGGTCAAGGTCTAAGTATTTCACCATGTCACTGAGCTTATCATAGTCTGAATCTTCTCCCAGCTGAAATAAAATTACAAAGACACACTCTGAACTCCTTGAGAAGCACTGTTAGACAGCCACAGATATCAAATCTGATCCATTTTTTATCCACTAGTAATTTCGGATCAAAAAGTCTTAGGTTTTTACTTGTGCGAGCTGGCAAAAACTGGCACAAAGTTTGTTTACAAAGGAAAAAGCGTTGCACTGACTCATCAGAGACACACAGGTTTAGCCAAACAAGGGAGAAAGAAACGTGGGAGAAGTGAGAGAACTTTCATCCAAAGTGGGAAGATTCACAGTAGGGCTTTTCTGATAGGGTCTTGTTTATCTATGTTCAGTGCCTTCTCACTGATCCATGCTGAAGAACAATCGGTCACCACTCACCTGACCCCAGATTGTTCCCTCAGAGTTCTCCACTTGCTCCCAGCGCAGCCTTTTCACACTCATGTGGTTGGCATCTGGGGCATGCTGACCTGGTTTGGGCAGTGGAGGTGGGTCGCACGGTGGTGGCAGTGGTGGAGGTGGTGGTGGCGGAGCCTTCGAGATGAAAGATACTTAAGAAATTGTTGCTAAGCAGCAATAACAGAACACACAAACATTTAGAACAGTCTTTTTTTTCTTTTTTTTTTAGGAAAAATATGAGCTGCACTTTCTTTCGTGCATCTTATTTTCTTTTACATTCTGCATAACATCAAGTTCAAAGAGCCTGACAATGTAATTTAAATGTGACACTTATGCTACTAGGTGGACTGCTCCTAGGTCTGGTTGATATTATATATACAAAAGACTGTACCTATAAGACACTATAGGTAAAAAGCCACAAGAGAAAGATGCGGATGTTACCTGCTGGGTCTCCTGCTCCTGGTCTGGGGTTTCAAAGGTCTTGCTGTGAATCGGAAGGGAGGAGTGAGAAGCCGGAGGCTGGGATAGCATTGAGGAGCCCGTGTGGCCTTGGCTCTGACACTGGGACGGGCTGTGCTCCTGGAGTGATGATGGCAGCGGGCCCTGGTAGCTGTGTTGGTGGTGGAGCTGGTGGTGCCTCTGGAGGACAAGCTGGCTCTGCCTCAGCGGCTGAAGGGAGGGCTGGTGGATGGGCTGGGGTTGACTGAGCTGGCGGGGGAGGTAGCTGGGGCGTGATGCTTGGGAGGAGCGCAGAGTCGAGGGGCCCAGGGTGGCGTGGCCAAGCAAGCGCCTGGTGGAGGTGGGCTGGAAGCGCCGCTGAGTTCTTTCGCCTTCGTTTCTGGCGGGTAGCGCTTTGTGAAGAGGGGAGCGGCTCATCAGGAGGGTCCTTGGAGGAGGTGGGGGAGGAGGGATGATGGGATGGTGTGGCTGAAAGGGCATCCGGCTGCGTGGTACATGCTCAGGTGAGAAGCGCACAGGCGGGAGAGGGTCAGTGAACTGGACAGGAGGGGGTATCAGAGCCTGGAAGGGTGGGGGAGGTGGGGGACTCTGTTCGGGAGGTGGTGGGATTGGTTCAGATTCAGAGGAGTAGGTGGGGGAGGAGGCTTCGTCACTGCTACTGTGATCTTCGCTGCTGCCGCTGCTGAGCCGCCGGGGGGGAAAACCCAGGTCCTGCTCCTCTGGGAAACTCATCTGGAGGGAGGAGAGGTGGACCACAGCCTTCACCTTCACATACTCTAATAAAGCTGTCTTTATATCTAATCATTATTATCATCAGGATCATTTAAGCTTTCACTATTTGTTGTTTACAATGTCTGAAACTTATTTAATGGTTTATTGGGAAATTATTTATGGCATATGGATGTCTTACAAACATGCAAAACTTTGCAAAAGTCTTGAAACACGCACCCATTTTTTTGGAAATTGCCAAGAAAACAGTAAAGAAAAAAAAGATGCAGCGATTTATCAACACAAGCAATTCTAAATACATTAGAAAAGGCAAAAATCTGGTACATGATCACCTTTGTTTTTCAACACATTTCTTTGTGTAACTTTCAGAAATAGTTCTACAGGCTTCTTGGACTTCCCAAAGATTTTTTTCCCTATGTTCTCTTGCAAAATTATTTCACACTGCTTCAGTAATGTTAAGGTCTGGGCTCTGGGGAGGATTTAGCCCTCCATCAGACCTGTTCCTTAAGAGTGGCTTTTTGACAGCCACCCTGCCATTGAGAGCATTTCTGATGAGGTTTTCAGGGAACAGGAGATGGATAAAGCGCCACATCTCTCTGGTCCTCCAATTTTTTGTCCAATTTCCACTGCACACCATGCTGTGTAATGCTTTGATCTAATAGCTCCTGGCTTGGCTCATGACTTTTGCATAGTGCTGCATTTCCTAAGGCCACAAAGGCTATGAAGGAAAGCCAGGTGATCTGTGTTTAAAACATGTGCACCAGTCCATCCAGCCCATTTGCGAACCACAACAAATATTAATGATAAGAAGCTTTAGATTAAACAAACAACAGATAAGTTCAAATGTGCTGTTGTGCACATTTCTGACAAACAGACACAGAATAGGTTTTCTACCCAAAGGCAAGCAGGTATAGGTCATAACTGTATAACAGGGTCAAGTTTTACTTACAGGTGCACCTCTTCTTCTGAAACCATGACAACCACCGTGATTTATCTGTGCGTGTGACACAAGCGTTCATTGTAGCGGACATTAGAGCTACTCTAATGTAAGCATACAACACCACAATGTAAGTAAGTCTGTAAGTCTGCTGATGCGAGCCCGCTTTTTCGGGCCAATTATCTTTATTATTGTTACTTTTATCATATGACATAAAAAGAGAAGTGAATCCCCCTTGTGCCCTCGTCTAATGGTCCATTTTCAACACCCAAACAAAAAGAAAATCTTGATCTCATTTAATTTCAAACTATAAATGATAGAGGATTTATAAATGCTGTTTCTTTGTGCAGTTGTGTTCACAAGGTTCTTTAAATTTTTTCCATGTTTTCTGCTCACAGATACACAGGAGTTGATGCAAAGCAAAAAAAATTATATTTGAGCGGCGTTGGCAGTTGGTGTCAACATTGTGTAAATAAAGCTGACATTTCGATCAGGTACAATTGCATCGTCACTTTTTCGCTCTAGACCGAAAGCCCCTTGCACACTCTCCTTTGAACTTCCAGCAGTGAAGAGAGCGCGTGAGCCACGATAAAAATGAAGAATTCTGGACCAAATTACTTGCACATTCTCTAAGAAAAATTTAATAAAATAAAAAATCATAGGGTCAATAACCCACACATGCACTTAAGAAGACTAACATAAAAGTAAAGTGTGTGTGCTGTTTTTGTTTAATTACCTCTTCATAGTCGTTCTCCCCAGGTACAAAGTCATCTACCAGCGTGACCCGGTGACCCAGCTGCTCACTCAGGGCGTTAAGGAACTTATCTGTGTCCCGGCTGCGAGGGGGACGGGAGAAGGTGAACAGCTTCCTGCGGCGGGTTAAAGTGTTGGGACCACTGTCCAGGTGTGGAGGGGAGGTGGGGGGGCTCTCCAAGCTGACATAGGGGTTGGAGTCCACGCTGCTCTGGTGATGGATCTCATACACGGGAGTGGGTAGGGGCTCCTTCCAGGACAAGGACAGACCGGATTTGCGATTCCCTGCAAAAAGCGACACGCTCTCTCAGCGCACACAGTTGTGGTAACCTGTGCAGAGCATTGTTGCCAGTGAGACTTCTTTACACTGCTCCAATGTGGCTTTCTCTGTCTTGGCTGGTTTCTCTGACATGAAACCCTGGCAACCAAAGGGTCGATTGTGGGCTTATGTGCACATAAAAAGATAGTAGGATTTGAATGAGTTTGGAGTCAAACACATTCAAATATCAGCAGTTTGGATGCCAACTTCACATCATTTTAAGGGAGAATATCTTGCCTGCAGGTTTACAGTGCACCTGATATGATGTGAACACGACATCAGTCGTTTGCCACAGAGGCCCATAATGAGCTGAGTTTCACAGAATCGCTATTAAAATATCGGTCCTGGGTGGCTAAAGGAGTCAAACTGTTGATGTGAAAGCTTGCATCTGTGTATGTGTGTTTCTGTGCTGTGTGTGTTGGCCCCAGAGTACCTGTGAGAGGGGGCAGTGTGAGGGGGGAGAGAGAGCGGCCGTAGGCCTCAGTCTGTCCCGGCACCTCTGGCTCTGCAGGGGAGCCACTCCGCAGTGGAGACACGCTCTTCCCTGCGTACATGTTCTCCAGTTCCGTGTACACACCTGTCATCTATAGGTGGAGGCATGATCAGCTGGTTAGCATACAGTTGCTATGTTACCTTTGAGGATCTGCTGGTTTTTCCCCCCCAAGTCTTCAAATTTGCTGATCACACCTTATACGAGCAGACCTTCAAATCAGGTGACACATGAAAGCACTGACATTGCCAGCTGCTGAGGAGCTAGGCGCCACAAAGCTGCAGTTATACCTACATGACTGAGGTCAGGGGACTCAGGAAAGGAGGTTCCATCTCCTGACTGCCTCTCTTCCGGGCTCCCACATTCATCAATATGAATTCCTAAAGCACAACACAGCATGAAGAGAGACACACGGACGTAACTCCTACAGCCACCAGAGGAGAGGCGGTAAGCAGAGCAGAAGAGAATAGAAAGGCAAAAGCATGGCTCCTGGAAGTGGAATTAGCAATGATAATTGGGAACTTGGGAAACAGCTGGAGCCTAAAATTGCCTCGGATGGAAATAAACTCTGCAAAGATGCTGTCAAAAAAGGAGCGCTTTGAGAGCTTATTAAAAGCAGAGGCAGCTGAGATGTGGAGTTAATGCATGAAGTGGAGATGCACTTGGATATCTTTTTGCTGCACGCATCTTTCTCTGTAACAGTCAAACTATACTGCAGTTATACCTGAGGGCTGGTCCGTGGAGATATTACAGACCTATGATAGGTTGATGCAGTACTCAGTGGAAAATCACCACATTTACTGCATCTGTCTACTTTTGTCCAAAGATTTTTAAAAATAATGCAGTGCATAGCATACAACTGATTTTAAAGCAAATCTGGAAAACAAGAAAAAATAAAGCTCTGCAGTTCTAGAAAGCTCGAGTTTAGTTGTGGCCAAATAGTGAGTGACAGTGGAGGTTTTGCCAGAAAACAGAAATCTGACATTTGTTTAGGAATTAAACTAACGTTTAAGCCGACCCCCCCTCCTTCTGATAAGCGTATTGACATCTTCACTTCCACTAGGGTGCAATTTTTTTTTTCTTTTTTACATGCAGCGTACCCATTCCCAAGTGAGTCCCAATGATGCAGTCGTCAGAGCTCCTCTCTCGGACGCTGCTGCGGTAAGACGACCCCGTCACTCGCACCGAGCTGCTCCGCCGGTGGTGCTCGGTGCCTCCTTCTGGATCTAACACCGCTGCAGAATACAAGGACGCAGTCAGCAACACTCTTATATGAACTGGGCAGGAAGATCAACTTTAGAGTAAAACAGGCAGTTAGACTCAAAGGGAATGCAGCTTGTATGCAGAAATGTGTGGAATGCAGGAAGCCTAATTCCCACGTATGGCGTGCAGTGGCTCACCACTGCTCTTAAACCCCAGGAAGCGTGACAGCTTGCTCTGGCAGCGCTCCTGTTCATCGTAGGTCAGAAGCTGGTAGATGAACTGCCAGATCAGTTGTTTGGCTGGAGTGTCCAGCACCGGAAACACATCGACTATCAGGGTGTCCACGTTTCTGCAAACAGAAAATATCCTCAAAATAAACAACAGTTTACTCTTGGTTGGTGGAGAGGGGTATCCAGAGAAAGGATTTGCATCTGAGAATGAGCTGAGAATGAGCTGTGGGCTGGGAATAGATCATAAAAAGATGGGAGGATTATTGTTGGATTTATGCCCTTGGTTGCAGTGTGTATAAGAGTATTGAACTGGTGTTTTTTTTTTCTTTGATTTTGCTGCATCACAGGGCTTCAGAGTAAATGCACCATCCATCCACCTAAGAAAACCTAGGGCTCAAACTCCCCTTCTCATCCCTCCACATTTTCTCCCTGTTTTCACGGCACTGAAACATTCTCTGCAGCATTGAACCTAGCGAAACCACAGTTTCCCAGGCAACTGTTAGCTAGTTATCTAACCACAAATGTAGTGTGACAGATGCTGAAAACCTGAGACTGGATTCTTTAGCTGCCAATTTGTTTGAAACTGTTTATCAAAGGGAGTTGTTCTATAAAGATGTATTTAAATTGTACTGGAGTCTTTTCTTGGAGAAACATCAGCGCTGAGAAACTCTAACATTAGAACGAACAAAAAGCTGTCCACAGGATTCATGCATCCCTCCACTCCCACCCTTTTAAATGTATAAAGTCATAATTTTTACCCTACATGTGCTCACCTGTGCTGGAAGAAAGTCTCCAAGGCCTTGCAGACAGTGTATCTCTCCTGAATGGTGAGCAAGTGCTCCAGCTGCTGGCTGAAGGTCCGTCCATGGACTTTGATGCTCGGGGGAAGAATCTCTGCCACCCACTGTAGAGAACTAAGGGCTGGAGATCTGTGCAGTGGGTACACAGGAAAATTAGAATGGTTTGTGTTTGCTGTTGACATTTAATGATAAAATCTCCTGCCAACTGTGTTCAGACAGAAAAACAAAACGTAGGACTCTGTGACTCACCTAGAGCGCGGTAAAGTGGTGGGGGCCAGATTTGGGGTTTCCTCTGGGTCGGTTTGGTCTGAGGACAAATCTGATGGGCCATCCTCCACCACCAGAGTGGGCATGGCTCCACTACCCTGCAGCATTGACACCACCTTCTCATGGGAACAGTTCCTACATCAAGATGGAAACAAAACTTTGAGTATTTGACTGTTTAGCGCTCTTACGTTTGGTTGCTGGCAACTAATTGGAGGGAAAGCACGGATGAATATGAAGAGTCAGCATCCCTCTTAAAGTCACTGCTATGAAAAAGTCTGAAAGGCAAAATGGTATGTTGCTTTCAATCACAGACCTAAATTATTTACAAGAACGCAAAAAGATTAATTTCCTCTCTTGAAATTCAACAGTTCTTTGTTTTCAAGCAGTGCATTGCCGTCCGTTGGTAGAAAACGTTTTTAAATAGACTTCAGTTGCAATACAACATTTTGAAGTTTTGGTATTTTTATGGTGAACACTGTAAAACTAGCCTCCATCTATGTGTAAAATCCAGTATCCAATTCTGCATATTTTCACAAATGTTGTACACCATATGTCTAACTTGTAAATGCTATGATGAATATGAATATATGAATATATATATATATATATATATATATATATTATCAGCTGAAATGAAACATGTGATTTCATATAGGCACAAATCAGTTTTATCCTGGCTTGATTTCTTATGCACACGCCCACGCTCGCTCACAAAAATGGTACAAAATCACAAAAGCTGTGAAGTCCACAAAATAAGTATGATGACTCCTACAAAAAAAGTTCTGTTTATATAAAGGCTGAGATCACATGCATCGTCCCGTGCACATTGGACCTCTTAAGTTAGCCTTATCAACGTGTGTTAGACATTTCAAGCTGCCAGTGTGCAAGATTTTTGTATGAGGTTTCTGCATTTTAAAATTAATATGGATGTGAGAAGTTAATCTCTATATCTTATGTTCAACAGGAAGCATCTAGTTGATGTTGAATAAAAGCAGCAGCTAAATCTTTGTTCGAGGTGATCAGAACTAAACACTTATAAGTGAAAACAGAATCTGAATTTTCTATTTTACAACACTCATGGATTTGTTATTGCGATATCAATAAAAAAGTTAATAAAATACAGATATGTATCCGCCATAATGAACTTCTTTTTTCATTTCTTTAACTCTTCTTTTTCAAGACAAAAAACATCCACATTCAATATCGCTTCTATCAGCTTCGATGAAATTATAACATTAGGTACTGCTGTTATATCTCAGCAAATGGGAGAAAACTAAAATTAAGAAGATCTTTAATGTCGATCTTCTGTCTTTCTGATGTCAAAAGAATTGCCAAAGAATTGCCAGAAGGTAAATATTGCAAAACTGCACACAAACAATTTCTTTCAGCTGAATTGGAGAGTTTTGGAACACGAAAGATCCAAATGACTGCATGTTAGTGGTGTCATTTTTGGCTCTGTGAAGCTGAGTCATTAGAAATGGCAGCAGATGGCGTTTCCTGGAGAAAAACAAGCTCTCGTGTCTAAATATACAGCAAAGGTCAGGAGATTGGACAGTAAGCATTGGAAAAATACTATTGCTTACTACTGTTCCAGCTAATAATATTACTCTTGTAAAGCAAACCTCATGTCCAGCCCATTGAGGAAAAGGATGCGGTCGCCTGGTTTCAGGCCACACTCTTCAGCAGGACTGTCTGAGAGAAAAACAAAAGAGGCAGAGAGTCAAACGCTAATCAGGGGGTGAAAATGGAACCCAGCACATCTTTGCCACTCAACAACGTGCACAAAACAGACGGGCAGAGCAGAGAGATGGTGACTAATGCGATGTTGTCAGTCTCTCTAGGACATCCAACAAAGACGTTCAACAAGAGATGAGCTCCATGCGAAATTGCATTACATAAGGAAACGGCTCTGTCAAAGCAAGCTGTGGTGAGTTCTGTTCTGAGTGCGTCGCCTCCTCATCTGTCATTTCTCTGTCGAATCCGCCTTACACCATTTTTCATCCAAAGTTTAGAATTTCTATTTGGGGTTTTACATTGTAGGGTATTATGTTTCCCCATAATCAATGAAGGATAGGTGCTCGGATCACGATGAGAGACACGCATCCCACCCCCGCCATCTCCATTTCAACCTCCATAAGGCCCACTGAGTCAAGCAACCTCAGCACATGTTGGTGGGGGTTGATGGTGGGCGAGCACAGTGCCGTCATCACTGAATGCAAACACACAAACACCCAATGATGAACCTCCCTCCTCATCGAGGTATCTGGCAAATTCCCTCATTGGTAGCAACCACTCCATATTTCAATGAACAGCTTGGTTTTATGACAGCAAATACAAAAAAAACTAACTATCAAAATCATCAACTCTTGTAAAAACACACAGATAGAAATAAAACAAAAAAGAAAAACAGTAATTCTTACACAAAGTTCAAAGATTCTTTCATGAGATAATCAGTAAATCAAAATGTTTCAAAATGATTTTACAGATGATTTACTCTTCAAACCTAAAGTTCGGCTAATTGCAAGGCACATCCATGAATAGAAAGTTCTTAATGCATCTGTAAGTAGTTGATCTGAGTGTTTTCCTCTAAACATTTCACCGGTGAGTCAGACAAATCCACTACCTGGTACATTCAGTCCACCAAGTGCACAAACACCTCCTGATCACCTTTACCCATTCTGGCTGGCACCACAACTGACTCACCTACTTCATATTCATCTGTCCCCCTCCAGCTCCCAACAGCAAACCCCCCACAAAATGAGGAGGCGTCTGTGAGGAGTGAGATGTGACGGTTTTTAGAAAAGGAGAGGTACCTGGGATGATGGAGTCGATGCAGACGGGGGCATGACCTCGGAGTGTGAAGCCAAAGCTCTTCTTCCCCCGGTAGACCCGAATGGCCCTGAGGAAGGACACGAGATCAACAACTGGACTTCCGATCTGGAGACACTGATCAACTTTTTAGGTGATTGCGTGGCAGAACTGAATAAAACTGGCCAACCTATTTTAATGCATGCCACATATTCACATGATTAGTGACAACATAAGCTATTCATCACAGGTACGTGAGACGTTTAAAAAAGAAAAAACTTCTAATATGACAAAGCACTTTTAGCAGCCACTCCATCTTGATTTTCTTTAGATCAAATATATCGAATTTCAGTTCAAAAGGAGCACGCTTGTGATGTTTTGATAATGTGTGATACTTTGTAGCGTGGATTAATCTGTCACTAACCGCCTTCCTGATCCATCTTGTAGTCTCAGAAAGAGTGCAAAGCGGGAATCAGACTTTTCCTAAACTTATAATAAGGCCTTAACTACGTGAAAACCAACAGTTCACAACAAGAAGGCTGAAAAGAGTGTTTGGATTGAAAAATGTTTTTTGGGATGGATTTGATCACAACTAATGGTCCTCAAGGGATCTATTTTCAAAATATTTAACTGAATGATCGGAGAGCCCTGCCGTTTACAAGTCCATTTTTCCTTTTTCTTTGCTTTGATTCGTCACTTCCAGCACAGTGTAAGTGAGTCCCCACAAGTAGGAACGTGATGTTCTATCAACAGAAAGTGTCATAGAATGCAGGTGCATTGTTTTTCTTGCTTGCGTTTGTAGATGCCAGCAGACATATGCAGCCCAGGTAACCTTTTTGAAACCTTAAAAGTAGTGGTGCTCCCCACACATTCGCGCAGATAAATAAAAGGGTAGATTGCCCCCCTTACATCAGCTATGATTGGTGTGCTGAATGTCCACAGTGTGTTGCCATGGAAATACCTCAAGCTGACGCTGCCACGACATATATACATGAATGCAAGATTAAAAACAGAAGAGAAAAGAAAAATAATTAAGTGGGGAGTAAAGAGTTACGAATCCACTCCGATAGCTGCAGTTACAGGCTGTTATGTAAGGCAAGCTAAATGCGGAGAGGCGGGCCGGTAGTTTGTTATGTGAGCGGGTGTGAGGAGGCACACAATCTGCCCTTATTGCACTTAAAAAACAGCCAGACCTTTCACGACTGTACTTCTCATGTTCACCTTCAAATCAAATCTCCTCAATAAGTGATAATTTGTAGATAATCCACTGGAATATCAGCATATTGTGCTCAGTTTCCATTTTTGAATCCCTCTCCCCTTTTTCTCCTATCAGCATCTGTTTCTATCTCCCTGATATTTATCTGCTGTTGTATATCTCTCTATTTATTGGTCTGTTCTTCTAGAAACTACTAAGACTCAACAGCGTTACACAATATCCTGGATTTTTTTACTTCGGGAGAGGCACCAGCTTGCAGCACAAATTAACATAGTCAGCTCGTCTCCCACTGTTCTGTGCCCGGCCCCTGTGACAGTCTTTAACACATGAAGAAATACACTATGTTCAGATTTAGTCAGCTGGCTTATGTGGGAGATCACAGCCACTCTTGAAAGTCTTCATGAAATCCATCATGGTGTTGTTGATTGGACAGCTGTGTAATCAGCGATTGGGTAGGCGGATGGTGACAGGAAGAAGTGAAATGCTCTGTAGGGATGCACGCAAACACACAAAATCTTGGTAGATTTATTTCTAAGGAACTATAGATGTGATAAGTAGGCTGAATACGATCCGAGTGATGGAACCAAGACTATTTTGGGGATAAAAGAGACAATATTACAGAGGGAATTAGTCAAAAGAAGAAGAGTGCCCACGGAACAACTAGCAGCTTCTTGGCACTTTTAGAATGTGTTGAGACAAACTTTTTGGCAGCCTGAATTCCCTTTAAATACAACCAATCAGTTTCCGAAAACATCGCACTAATTGGTGCTCACCTCTGATTTGGTCCGATGGGGGGTTGTGCAGGTATCCCAGAGACAGACTTCCTCAACCCCCTGTCTTTCTCAGCCTCACCTTTCCCACCTGGTTCTCCTCCATCCCTTGGCACAGAGCTTGCCCGTTTGGATCCATGGCGGCGTTCAGAGTGGTCCTCGCTCCGACTGCGCCGGATTCTCCCCTGCGGCTCGCTGATGCTCTTGCTGCGGCAGAGCCGGTTGATCACATTCTGGGAGACAGCTTCGTCAAAGCGCTGCCGATGCTTCTTAGGGACGAAGATTCTGGCAAACATGGTGGCATGTGTCAGAGATAAATCAGGTTTTAAAAAAGAATGATTTGCTTGCAGTGGTTTATTTGAAAGGAAAGGAAAAAAAATCAAAGAGAATAAATCTACATCATAGAGCCACCTCGATCCTTTAAAAAAAAACAAAAAATACAGGGGTTGAAGTAAAAATAACAGCCAGCTAGAGAAGAGATTGAGTCAAAAACTGTCCTCTGTCCAAGTCAGCACTGATTCAACCCAACAGGCAACAGGCTTCCCCTTTCCTGTGTCAGAGCCAAGGAAATTAAACAAATAGGTGGGTGAAATCTTCCAGACTTGAACTATTCTCTCCTAAGAGAAGAAAAGAAGCTGAATTACAAGCTAGAGGTAAAGATGCTGGGGAGTTTGTGGCGTCATCCAGAGCCTGGTAGAGTCTGAATGCTGCAGCGTGAGGTACCAGAGCCAGAATACAGCAAGAAAAAAAGGTGTGGGAGTGAGAAGGCATGGGATTTCTCCTCTCCTCTCTCTCTCACTCCCTCTCCATCCACAACAACCGATTCTCAAGCGCTCCCACACTTCCGTCCACAGCTCACCTCTGTGTGACCAAACAAACACGGAACAGGAAGTGCTCATCGCCTACTTCACCCATTTTGACAAAGAATCCTAATGCTCAACTCTTTTGGTTGTTTCAGCCTCATGTGCTGATGGTCAAGCAAAATGTGATGCAGAGCTAAAAAAAAATCCCAGAGGTAAAAAAAAAAGGCATGCACACCAAACAGTTAAGCAATAAAAACCGCTGCAAGCAGGCATGCCTGTCACTTGTCATAATATGTACACTCTACCGCCCCCATACTTTGTTTTGCACCTACCTTAACTTATAGGTGCACTGTTAGTTCAGGATAGGTAAAAAAATTGAGGAAACTACTCCAATCCAAACTAATCACGTTGAACGTGTTAACACTGGATCTTTTTTCGAGAATTCATACCGATCAGTTGAATTGCAACAAAATAAAAAGCACCACTGACAATTGAAGTGAGCCAGAAGGCAAAAATAATTGGATTACCTCTTTGCTGAATCACATTTCTCACAGATCTAGACAAACAAGCATTCCCACCTACACCAGTCTGCTATGTTTTGACTAGTTGTTTTACTGCTGGTCAGATGAATCAGTGATTAGCATACAGAACATGAGGTTTGATGAAACACAGGCACTGGTCCAGTAATTGCCCCCCCTCCACACACAGTGGCCACTACGTTACGCCAATTATGTAACGTCAACAATTTTGCTGCTAAATAAAGCCAGTAGAACACACATTACAAATTAAGATAGAAGCGACTGCCCAGTCAAGGTGACTTTCATCCATCATTCATTATATCATGTTAAATGAGTACACATAAAAAGGTCTACAGATATGAAATGCCATCATCCAATCGGCATAGAATTATTTTGAATGACAACATTTTGATAAATTGTGCTCTTATGAGATGTCAAGCCATTTAATGAAGTGATTTGATCAAACAAGTCTGTACTGTGCAAAATGGTCTTCCCCTGGTGGCAAAATCTAAATGTGGAAATACACACAATCACACAATTAAACACATCTCCACCTTAAAACTGTAAAAAAAAATAAAAAAAAGAATACTGTGATAAAGCAAAGCAAATTAAACCTAAAATACGTGATACATGAAGATATCTGCTTTGACGTAGTCTGTTTGTTATAGCACAACCATTTTTTTCCCCTTGTTTAATTTTTCTATTTATTTATTTTTTTTACCAATCCATCACCTGTAGGTGTGGTTGGCTGATGTCGGAAACTCTCTTTTTACCTCTCCTCCTGTGCAACTGCGGTTTAAGAAAAGGGTGTCTCTTACTGGTATCCCAGCTGCAGAGTCTGAAAATGTCACTGCAAACAACGCAATGTATACACACTGTATTTAATATGATGTGTCTTGAAGTGGCCTGCAATACCAAAGACAATTCAGCACTTTTTCCATTTTTTTCCCTCCATCATTTGCTTTACAGGAGCTGTACTTTTTTGGGAACAAACGTGTTAGTTGAATATATAGGCCGAGTATTATTAGCCTGCTGTCACTGACAGCGCAGATTTGGATCGCTTTTGAAGTGCACATGTGTGCAGCCTGAGACAGCATTGGATGAGCACGGACTGCTGGCTGCAATAAGCATGCCTCAATACTAGTCGTAAGTGTTGCAGCCCACACAGTTCCCACTGTGTTTGCTATCTGTGCGTTCCTGGCTGTTTGGCATTTATTCGTATCAGAACACCCTGTCTCGCATCTAGATTTAGCACCTGAATGTGTGAGGAAGAGTGTGTGAGTGTTTGTGTTGGTTCCCTTCTCTCAATGCAGATGCTCACCTGCTAACAAAAGGACACGCATTTGTTGAAACAGCCGTATCATCACATAAAGTTTCATGAAACAACCCTCGGGAGCTAATTGAGAGCTCTGATTTGACCTCATTTGTAAAGAACATATCTATAATTGTCTGAAGAAGGCTTTTGGAGGGAAGCAAGCTGGGAGGAAGGGGCACATTTCTCAAAAGGGATAAATGACAAGCAAAAAACTACAAAAAGCAGACCTAATTTAATTTCAAGTGTCCAGATGTGGCTCTAATGTGGGTGATGCAATCTGCTCTACTTGGAAACATTCAGAAGAGTAGGTTAAGAAGACATAAGCAAACTACGATATAAAATGTATGCTAGTAATCAAACATTTCATCACACCAAATAAAATCTTTGTGTATAACTAAAGACTGTCAGTTGAACCCTTATTTGGCTTCATATTCAATACAGAGTGTATTTCCACTACACCAGATTTGGTTTATGATTTATTTTTAGGGACAGCGGCAAAGGAAAGCCAACCTTGATCCTGGCTAGTCAGAAATAAGTAGGATTGTACAGATGATGACCGTATGCGTTCGCCTCAAATTGTCTAAGAGCTCCCGAAGCAACAAGATGGTACAGGCTTACAGTTTGATACTGGAATAAAAACCTGCAAGTGGACAAGTCCAGCATTTGGAGCCAGGGTTGTCACGGTTCACAAACATATAATGGATACAGAATAGTATCAACTCCCTAAAGTGAAGGGCTAATGTGCTTTTAATTTTTCAGTTCATTATATGTCTGTCCTCTGCCGTTTGAAATGTCTTAAAAATGGCTCCTGGTCTTTATGGGACAATTATTTTAACAACTTTGGTTAAAAAAGATTCACAAAGATGATTACATCTTCAATTAACCCTTGCATCTTCATCATCCAATTAATCTAGAGATTTCAATATAAAACGGAACTGTGAGATGAATTTGAATCAGGGCGACTACTTTGAACTAAAAACAGAAGCTCTTTTGACACTTTCATTTAAAAGCTATTTAAAAGCCATTTTCTCGTGTATATATAGTTTTTATGTTTTAAATGCACATAGGCCACTGAAGTGGACACTGGTGCATCATGCAAGGAAATACACACCCATACATATTTCAAAAAACAAACGAGGACTTGAGGGAAATGAGGACTTACGCCTCATCCTGTCGTATGCATTGCTTCAGATCTAACCCCTGCAGCCAAAATGAAACACCATCTCTATCAAGAAAAATAAAACTAAAAACAAAAGCGTTGCGAAGGCCATAAAGCGTGAGGGGCTGGTGGATGCAGAGTCTTAAAATGGATAAAACCAAACATAATCAGGTTTAGCTGATAAATGATACGCTTATTTTTACTTACTTTTGCCCCTTGCGCTAAAAAAAACGTGTCCAGATATGCATTTGTGAAATCCTGTGGCAAATATTGTGGCAGAGTGCAGTCAAGATACAGAAGAATGATGGAGAAGATCTGCTAATTTATTTCAGCATTTCTGGGTGAGTATATCCACACTAGAAATCTCAAAGAACACACTGAAACACATTACCAGCACAGTGACTGACTGTAGTCTCACTTAAAGTTCATTTTAACCTTCAAAGCAAGCACAGAGGTACTGTGCATATTTCATCCAGCAGTTTCCATCTCCCTCAAAGCTTTCACATCGATTCAAACTGCTCAAAGTTGCTGCGCACGGGCAAAATTGGATCAGCTAGAAGTAACATGGAAAACAACGAGAACAGAAAGACGCTGCATGCTGAACCTCATAATTCCCTCACCTCCCATAACTACACCTCCACCATTTCTTCATAAAACAAGCTTAAAGGAGCCCAAGAGAATTTTGAAATGTTACAAAAAATAAAAATCCAACAAGGAGAGCATTTTTTACTCATTGAAAAAAAAGTAATAGGAAGGCTGGGAAGATATACTTACCCAAGACAATTCATCCCCTTAGATGTCACCCTTTGCTGACCAATGAACTAAACAGAGACACAACATGCACCATCTACATCTAATAGGGAACAAATAATCCTCTTAGGTAAATTTGAGACAAATTGAGTTCAGTCTTTAAAATGCGTGAAATGTAAAGCAAAGTGTTCACTAAGCATCCTGTGCTCTATGCAGGAAAATGTGAAAAAATGCATCTGAGTGCAGATGATTAACAACACACTCTCCCTAAGAGAGAGAGGGGGGGGGTTGCTAGAGACCACATAGAGATAGCCCCAGTGTTGTTATTCATGCTTGCGTGGATAAAAGAAATCTACACTGCAAAGGAACTGATGAAGAGATGAGTACCGACCTGTTAATTTGCTCACATCATTTTAAGAACCAACTAAAATATATTTCAAATATATTAATGGAAAACCTACTTCCAGGATATAGATAGACCTAACAAGAGTTGGAAGCAGTGTTGAAATAGTTGTGGTAGTAGTTGTAGTGGTGGTGGTGGAAGAGGAGACACAGCAAAGGAAAGCTTGGTTGGCTCAGAAGTGCAATCTGTGGACAAATCTTCTGGGGATTCAGAGAAAAACCGAACTGCTGATCATTTTGGCACATAATTACCCAATAATAATTTTGGCTACCAGAATCATTGTTGATGCCATTTGGCATGATTCTGCCTCATGGGTGGATTCTGTCAAACACCTACAATCCCCCCGCCCCCCAAAAAATGCTGGATGTAGATTCAGATTTAGTTTATTAATTCATTAATTTAGTTAATCACTTTGAAGGGTCAGCAAATGAACACTGACCACCGTTTTTGGATGGTGTTTCCCATGAAGCCTGTGCTCAGCTGAATTTGCCTGTGGCTCCTCATCACAGACAACTCCATGCTGTAAATGTTGAATGCAGCTCACATTGTTGTTGCCAGTTGCCATTTTCCTTGCTAAAACCCTTTAAGTGGGTGTCCCTCCCAGCCAGCTGAGGAAGCTTTATGTGACTTGGAGCTTTACTATGACAGATGAGCCCCATCTAAAGTGAGGGTGGGGCCTCTTTTATCCAACTTATGTGGGTTGTGGCTTCAGATTTCAAACTTTTGGCTTCTACCTGATGCTGGAGATGAGCTGTCGATGTTCTTGGGTGGTGAGTATCTCAGGCAGCACGGACGCCAACCACTCTACCCTCTTTTCTGCAGCGTACTGCTTCAGCACAGCAAAGAGTTTCTCTTTGACTTCGGGCTCATCACCTAAGATTTGGTCCACCTGATGGAGACAACTGACATTAGGGATATGGAGCAGTTTAAGGATAACATGGAAAATTACTCTAGATCTTTTATAACCTAATGGACCAGGATGTTCCACAAACTTTGCCCAATAGTTCCTTGAGTAGTCCTATTTAACTAATAAACACGCTGGAGGAGAATGTCAAGTCCAGGGCACGGTATAGCTACTTCACATAATCAGGACTTTGTTACTGTTGACTAATTTCGGAAAATCTGCATCCTCGGTTGTCAGCATAAGGGGCGGTGATGCTGGATGGGTTGCGAACAGTTTAGTTTTCCTTATTTCTGCATGAAAATTAGGAAATATATCCCCAGGTTTTTACAAAAGTCATCAAGTAAAGAAAGCCCACTAAAGACAAATGACCAAAAATCGCATTCTAGATTCTGGTTAATTGTAGAGAAAAATTCATCTGGAGGATTAGCAGTTCCTTTTAAGGCAAAATTAGGTTGAAGATATCAAGTGTAAGTATTGTGTGAAAAATATTTGGGTATAAAAACAGGGATCGAGTTAACCCTAATCCCCACAACATCATTGTGGAAAAGAATCTCTGTTTGAAACTAAAAGTTGCTTCTGAGCTCATTAAAGCTATCAATTTGGACTCCATCAGTTAACAATCACATCGAAATCTAGGGGTACTGTAACCCTTTCCAGGGTTCATGTCATGAATGTACCGAATCAAAGTCCTGATCTCGCATTAAGGAAAAGGCTTGGAAAGAATATTGCTTCAGATAAGATTCATGCGGAAAAACACAGAGCATACCTATAAGTTCACAAACTGCGGCAACCACAGTAAAATTTCTCCAGATCAACTTACAACTAGTTTGGGAAGGGAATAGATAAATAAAAATGTCTAAATCAGTCATGCGCCTCCTGACAAAAAGAATGTCAAGTATACCTGAATTTCTGCTGAGCAGAGATCATAGCAGGAGGAAAGTGTAAATGTACCTTGCTGTTAAACTCCAGAGCCTTGTGCTTGCGATCCAGTCTCACCCCATCTCCTCCCATCTGATTGTCCACTGTGCTGATGTTGCGTTTCTGCCTCAGACCGAGACCTAGCACCCCCAGGCGGAGCGTCCTCCCCTGGGAGGCTTTGATCAAGGATGCGGCCATCTCATGATGCCTGACCGGGATACCATTCACTTCCATTACATAATCCCCGGCCCTCAGACCTGCACGTCCGGCTGGAGAGCATGGTGAGCAATCCTCAACCAGCAGAGGGCAGTCTCCTACAATAGTGAACCCAAAACGACCATCTGGACCTGGGATGATATCCATCTGCATAAGACAGAAAAACAAAAACAAATAAAACAATTGCCTCAGTTAAAACGTTGTGATGGATGCATAAGGTGTAAAACCTGCTGTACGCGGGACACCACTCCAATGCTGGGAGGGATGTTTTTCTGAGTCTGGGCGATGGCAATGACAGCTTGTGGAGCCAGTGTCGACACATTGTGGCCCTCGATCTCCAGGACCTGGTCCCCCGCCTGTAACCCTGCCAGGTGAGCGCTGCTGCCTTCCTCCACAGACAATATGTAACTTGGTCCATTCCCACCCAGCTGGAAGCCAAAATCCTCTGGCCAGCCCTGGTTGGATGTCGGCATGCTGAGGACTAGATGGAGGAAGATGGATATTGTCAAGTTAGGAGTGTTGTTCAAGAACTTTCTATCTCATTCAAAGTCATCTCTCTGTGACACCAATATATAAGAATGAACACTTACCCCTCGTAGCCCATACATTCAAGTCTAGCTCCATTGTAAAAAGCCCTCTCGTTACACATGTATACATAAAAGTATTCATTTGATGCAGTCTTCCCCTGCGTCCTTGCTCCCGCTACATCTTGTGTCTCTAGTTGTACAAGCTCAGCTCTGTAACCCTCTACACTGAACCATGACATGCTCAGTGGTCCCTGACCTGGTTCATAAACTCTCAGCCAATCAAATAAAGGCATTGCAGAGATTGTGACCTTAATTAGCTGGAAAGGCAAACTTTTTTTCTTCATTTTTAATAATCACACATCCCGTGTGTCACACAATCAAGAAAAGGAGCACAGAACTAAGTGCAATGATGGATCTAATTGAAGGTTAAAATTTAAGGCAACAAAAAAGTCAGTTCTTGGGCAAATTGGACCAAAAAACATTAAAGTAGGCCAGTGTTAATGCCATGACAAATGTATGTTGATGCTTCTGTGGGCTGGATGTAATCTGCTATATCCCTTCTAACTCAGCTGTAGATGAATTATACATTTCCACAGCCACAGTAGGTTTTACACGATGGATGATGCTGATCAAAGACTTACAGAAATCTTTAGATGGACACCGTGGGCCCCGTTTGCTCTGCCGAAAAGAGTATCTGCCTTTTTTGTTCTGCAAAAACTTCTTCATCTTCAAATAGCAGGTGGCCTGCTAGCAGGCTGTTATCCCCTCTGTCCTCTCAAGCACAATAAAGAAAAAGAAAAACTCCCACTGACCCCCCCCAAGTCAAACAGAATAGGCGACAGTCTTAAAATCTTGCCCCATTCCTCCACCTTGAAATCACAGCAGCTTCCTCATGAGCAAAAAGGGTGAGTGTGCATGAAAAAGCAAGTGCAGTCTCTCTGTGAGTGTGTCAAGGAGTTAGTCCTGTGTCTCATCCCTGATTCATCCTTGGGCTAGCCTGCTTGCACACTGCTAATCAGAAAACTGGGACGCGTGCACCCGCGCACCTCAGTTCCTTAATAATTCTGTCTCCAAAAAGGGTATTGTGAGGCCTCATTTTTCTATAAATACACCACATTGCCTTTTTTCTCCTCCTCCTCTCTTGGCTAGGTGGCTCTCCGAGGGCCTGCTCCTGGCCCAGAATCACTCTGCGTCGATGTAAGAAAGCCTGATGAGTACTAATTGGAGCAACTGCTAGCCTGGAATTCTGCGTGTCCAAGTGTGGAAGTGCATTCAAATGCTCGGCCTACTGAGAGGGTACAGGGGCAAATTAAGACTTCAGCTTGCAGGATTAGCAGGATTAGCAGCTGAATCTTTAGATCTCCTCCCCCTGTCATTATTGCAGAGGGAACACATGCTCCCCTCCATTAATGAAAATGTTAAGTGACTGTGGTGGAGCCTTGCCATACCATGAGAGCTCTGGTATTACCTTGTGACATCATGTTTAGAATGTAGTCCGACAACACAAAATAGGCAAAAACTTGTAAAAAGGTTCTAGTCTATACAGAAACTATAACAAGTCACTTGCAACACGACCATCCGTTTACCGTCAAGTAAAATTAAGCACTATTACAATAATAATGATGGGAAAGGACTAATCTGTTAAGCCCTCAGTGGATATCAAAATCAATTTGACGATTTGGTTGATGTAATTTAGATTTTAAACAAGTGACTGAGGAGACAGTTATTATAATATATAATATATAAATATTTTTCAACCTTAGCAATTCAAATTTACTTTTGTTTATATAGCAATATTCCTATATAATTAAAGAACAGAGAAAACAATGTGTAATGTGAAGTTAGTCACCTGTAGTGACAAAATGAGAAAGCAAAGTTAGCAGTAAGCCAGAGGAAATAGTATGGGATCTTGCAGCTTAAACGTATCTTTACAAGAAGGTCTTAAAGGCTACTGTACAACCTACATTGCGGGTATTATTTGCGATAAGATTACAAAGAAACATGGTGTTCTTAATTTTCATCAATGCAAGTGCTAAAAACATTTAAATTCCTTTACTGCGGGATCAGCAAACAAGCAATTACATGCAAACAAAACAATGGCCGATGGAGTGGCCCCTCTGTAAATAAAAACATGCAAGCATATAAGTATGTCCATTACATTTGTTTTAATTTATTCCAGATAATTAGACATTCCTGCCTAGCTACATGTTTAGCTAAGTAAAGTAAAAAAAAGAATCAACCCGAGCCAGAAAGAAGTCTAGTTAATCATTCAGAACAAGAAGAAACAACTCTGTGGAAGTGCAGCATTCAATCTGCTAGCTACAATTTCTGGGTCGTCCTGGCACAGCATCACAACTGACTGAACTATAATATATTTTGGGATCTATGTGATACTGATCACATAAAAGATCTATAGTCATGGATCAAAACCTGAAATTGTTTGGAAATAAATTATGGCGAATCCTCTGGAATAAAGGGAAGCTAAATCCTTCAGGTTATCAGTGCACAAGAACTAACATGAAGGCACCATTCAAGGTCAGAAAGAAACTGGTTTTGAACTAACAAAGCTGTTGAATTTGGACTGAATTTGTTCCAAATACGTGTATATGACAAGGCAAAAAATGTTTGAATGTTATTTTATAACAACACCTGAAGAGAAGTTCAATTTAAAAAAAGCTCTACGAAAAAAGCAGTTCCTATGAAGACTTTTACTGAATGGCTTAAAAAAAATCACAGGATAGAGTTTCCTTAAAACAGAAGCTACAATAAATTACTCTCAAGTACAGATGAGAATAAAGCATTTGACCCTATTGTAGAATAACATATGTTATTCTACAAATAAGTACATATGTTGTTCTACCAAACATATATGTTATTCTACAATAATAATAACATATGTTATTCTACAATATGATCAAATGTTGTTGAGAACTTCTATATAGTAGGAAAGTGTGTTGACATAAGTCAGAGTAAAGTAAGCTTTCAAGTGGGTTGATGAACAGCTATTGCTTTCAAGTCTAGTAAACACTGAATAATTTAACATAACTGTCCGTTCCTCCAAACACATGTTATTCACTTCAGTCCACGACTTTTTTTACTCTCAAAACTTAACAGCTCATTCAGTTGCTACAGCATGTAAAAACAGTGAACTAAGATGACGAGCAAACTTCCATAACCAACTCAATCTTGTCTAACCCAAACGCTCACAGCAAAGTGATGCAAAACACGCTAAAGTTTAATCATTTTGAACACATCAGTGCAACCCACCCACACATCCTGTACCTTTTCAAACAGCATCCGTCAATGTGTACGCACAGCTCCTCCTGAGTGATGCTCCCTGCTTCAGCACTGAGGGCTGTAACACGAGAGCTCACCCATGTCGGCAACCAGATCCAACAGGTATCTTGTGATGCTTGTTGCATTATGTGGGGCACGGGGTGGCAGACAGACAGAAAGCAGTACCGACCCTTCAGTTAGTTTTTCATTTAGACACCTGTATCAGAATTTTACAAGTGGTTGAATGAGTTTTCTCTTGGACCTACAGGGTGGTTTAAGAGCATTCAGCCTTCATTAATTAAACATGGAATGAACTCTTGAATGCATTCACAATAAAAAAAAAAATGTTTTGCAACAAAATTAGTTTGCTTGAGTCATTTGTTTTCTAAGATGAGTAGGAATAACTAGAATTTACCAGAAAAGTTTATTTTAGATGAAAGACAATGGACAAAGTACGTTTAAATTTTATCATCTGTGGGTAAGAATATTATCAGAAGAAATATCTGTATTCAAAGGGCAAAACTAAAATCAATTCTATTAGACTCTTATCATTGTGCTCTCAGTCAGTGCAGCAGTAAAAACAAAAAACTGTAACATAAATCCCTAAATAAGTCTATGATCACATTTGAAAACCATTCTCAGTGAACATGATTTGTTGCTGCATCACTAGATGCAAATTGAAGCCCTGCCATATGAAGAAATGTTACACATGAATGCACTGGGTAAAATCGAAATATGCCCTTTGTACTGATGGATCAAAACTTGAGTTTATTTGGAAATTAATGACGGTGAATCCTATAGAATAAAAGGAAAATAAATAATTTAGCTTATCAGTAAACGAGAACCTAGATGAGTCTTCTCTCAGATGGGTTCCTAATGAAGGCTTCATTCAAGGTGAAAAAGATATAGGTTTTGAACTACCTCAGATTTTTTCTAGGCATATAGTCTACTAAGTTAATAAAATATACATGCATTTCTCACAAAATGGTTACATGATAGTAAGAACATTTATTAATGTAAACATTTCAGTCAGTATGTTGGGCTTGCATCCTGATATTTGTTCTATTTTATTTACCGGTACTTTCGGTTTTTGGGGATAAAGTGGGTAGTACAACTAAAACAAAAAAATCATAAAACAAATTAATATTAATTAATATTTTCGTTTTAACATTTACAGCAAACAGAATTTTCATTTTAACTGTGACTATTCTTATCGCAGCGGCCTCCTTCCATTCGTTTCTCAAAGTTTGGCCCTACAGCACACCGTATAGCCTCGCTCCTGCTAGCATGAAGCTAAATCAATGCTAAGGAAGTTGCTTGATCTTAAAGATGCAAATGAAGATGAGAATGGACCGAAAATGAAGCTGTTAAACACAGCTAAAACCAAGACAACAATGTTGACGTGAAAATAGATCAGAAAGGTAGTCGAATATAATTTTGGTAAAGGTAAGAGGGGAATAAAACTCACAATTTCCGTCAGAAAGTGTAAAAACAAAACTGTAATACAATGGCTGCATAGGTTTAAGATTAGCATGTTAAGAAACTAGTTTTGTCACGGGTGCTTTTAAAAAACAACAGAAATAGAATGACGTTTGAGAGTCTACTTATTCAAACAAAAAGAGTATTTCATAACTTAGAGGAAAAAACTGTACTTTCTCCTTAAGTTTGCGAACTGTGCGAGTTGAAATAGCATTAAACACCTGTTGATCGTCTCCCTGTGACACTTAGGTGAGACATGGATTTCCTTGTTCTTTTTTCCATCTACGTCGCCGTGGTGCTCACCTGTATATTTCTAGTCTGTAAATACTCAGGCCAGCAGCAAAGCCCCTTTAATGCACTGCTGAACCGTGTAACAAAGGTAAGACACGTTCACTGTACTCCCTCATGCCAAAGTAGCGCAGTATTCGTCGCAATGATAGTTTTTCTTCCTCCCAGGTAGTCGCACCGTTTACACCAGAGTGGCTCAAAAACTTATCCCAATGGTTCATGCACAGATTGTTTCATCAAAGGTTTGTAGTGGAAAAAACTATCAACACAAAAATGTGAATTTGCCCCTCTCGTTGATTAATTTCATTGGAGTTGTTTTAATTGCAGGAACAACATGTTCATCTACCTCCATATCCTATTAGAGGTTGCTGTGTATGCAGAGTTCTCCTATGAGGTGTTTGGCTTCTGTAGGGAGATGGACACCACTCTTATCAACCTTTCCATGCCTTACGTGTTGCTGGTGATCAAAACGTTGTTCTTCTACCTCTGCATAAAGACAGATCCAGGTTAATTTCATTATAGTATCAGCTGCTTGTTAAGGCAGGGTCAGTCTGTAAAATTAAAGATGAAATTAAAACATAATTTTCTTTTGTTTGTGTAAGTTCTTTAAATAGAACAAATGCTATGGAGTTATGGGATGTCATATTTTCTCAACTCTAACCTCTCAATTCACTGTCTTTTCAGGGACAGTGACAAAGAGTAATGTCTCTGGACAGGTACAACTCTACACATACGACAGGAGGCTGTTTCACCCTGGAGTTTCCTGTCCAACTTGCCAGTTTGTAAAACCAGCTCGTTCCAAACACTGCCGTGAGTGCTGCTATGTGGCTTCAGGACATTATTAGTGCTTGTGCCCCCATTGCTTTAAGTGTCACATTTCTTTCCACTACAGAAATGGCCTACGTAAGAAAGTGTTCAAGTACAACAACTGGCAGAGCTTTTTAGAACATTTTAGAATTCAAAGGCAGCCCCAATTTTATAAAGTTTGGATGCTCTAATGAAATGTTCATCATTATTTGCTACTTGATCTGCCTTATTTGCCTTCCTTATATTTTTTGTTGGAAATGAATGAAGGTTTATTATAACTTCAAACCCTTTCATTCTCTTTGAGTTTGCATGTTACAAAGCAAGTAAAAAAACAGAAATCATGTTTTTCTAGTGCTGATTGTGAATGCTGTCTGAATTTCAGGGGTCTGCAACATGTGCGTCCAGCGTTTTGATCACCACTGCATCTGGGTTAACAACTGCATTGGTGCTCAGAACACGCGTGTTTTCCTGCTTTACCTCTTCAGCGTGTGTGCTATGGCAGGTGACATCGCCCTGCTCACTGGAGACATGCTGCTTCATGCTGTGCTCCGCTCAGGGCTCTTAAGAGCCAGTTATATTGATGAGTATGGCCAGCAGCAGCCGACTGGACCTCTCTTTATTGTACAGGTACTGTTGACATTCAAAATCTTATATGCATATTCTATATTTATATCATCTTACAAAAACAGATTATTTCAAATTTGCCCTCTGTCCATCCTTCCAGCATCTGTTTCTGACATTTCCCCGGATCGTTTTCATGCTGGGCTTTGTAATCTTCATCTTCTTTCTCCTGGCTGCTTATGCCCTATTTCATTCCTACCTGGCTCTCATCAACCAGACTTCAAACGAGTGGTACAAAAGCAGAGGTTACGTTTGCCAGAACTGCCACCCAACTGCAACGACCGATCACCTCTGCAACCCCGTCCTTGATCACTCAAAAAGATGCTACTACAGCCGAGGGCTACTCCACAATCTGGGAGAGATTTTCATCCCTCCCCAGGCTGCTCAGAAAAAAGAAAACTGAACACACAAAAGTTGCTGTTTTCTGTATCAGCTGGTTCCATTCATGCATACACTACTATTCGGGAAAATAAACTCTTGTGTTTTGTTTATGGGTTGTTGTTTTTTTCTCCTGATTTCATGTGACTTCAGAAGAACACTAAACTTGACCAGTTAGATTGAAGTATTCAGGGAGCAAATACCTTTAAGGCTTACAAAAATGGCTGTGCATGGTGAGCCGAAGCGCTAAGTTTATTCAATACCTATGAAAAAGCAGAGCATTTTAAGAAACAGATCACTGACATTGAAAACTAAAAGTCAAGTTTGCAGCTTGAAATCTATCCAGCAATGTGCTATATTAACATTGGAAATGTGATTTACAACAATAACATAGAAAACTGATATTTTCACGAAACTTTTGCTTTTTGTCTTCTTTCAAATAAGGTTATTTTAAAAAATCAATAACAACGATTGGAGCTTGAAAAGAATATGATTATTTCAGCCCAAAAACCTATATTTCAGCAGCAACCGCAGTTCCAAAGATAAAATAATCTTTAGCACGGTAAATTGCCGTTTTCCTGACTTGATCATAAATGACGCGCAGGGCGTCGTATTTGCCTGCCGGATGTAATGCGCGCTCCCGACACCAGGGGAACAGATTTTTTCACGGGTACTGGATTTTGCGTGACACCTCGTTAAGGAGAGGAGAAACGGACGCTGTTTGTGAACGCCGTTTGCCGAAACACTCGCCTGGCTGTGGCCCGTTTCGATGTCGGGCTCCATCATGTCTTTTTGTCAGTTTCTCGGCAGTGAGATCTTCAAGGATCATTTTAAACCAGGTGAGCTGCCTGTGTCTGCCGTTCTGTATACACTGATGTGATGTAACGTCTTTTCCGCGGGATTAGGGAGGACTAAATCAACCTTTTTGGTCTTGACTTTTCTTTCCTTGCAATGGGGCTGTTTCAGTTTCACTGTAAAAATGAACGATTCTGTTAAAGGATAAAATTCAGATTTAGAAAAAATTGCAATTGTTAATGTTAATTATAACTGATACAGGTATTGTAATTATTGTTAGGCATTCTGATGAAAATCACCTCATGTTAATAAAGAATAATTACAATGGGAGGGAAAATTATGAGAGGTTTACAGCATAACATGCATTTCCACTTATTAACTTATTAGTATTAACTTATAAAGTATGAAACCATTTCAGTGTTGTGTTTTCATTTTACCCTCTGTAAAAGCTCTAGTTGTGGCTACAGGAGAAGTAATTTGTTTTCACCAACCACATTGTTCTCTTTAATTTGTCAGCTGTTGAACAGGAGAGTATACAGACAAGTAGAAAAAGGAAGGTAACAAATGCCACATTTTCCCGGCAGGAATATACGTGTGCGCCAAGTGTAACCATCCTTTGTTCTCCAGTCGGTCAAAGTTTGCTCACTCGTCTCCCTGGCCAGCTTTCACGGACACCATCAAAGAGGACAGTGTCACCAAGCTGATGGAGACTCTCACTGCCTACAAAGTGAGTCCCATCTAAGAAAGTGATATTGCATAGGAACAAAATCGCTGGAAGTGTTTTGGGGATTGGAAAACATCTGGGGGTGTTTGGGCTTTAAATTCACAGGTTCTGTGTGGTAAGTGCGGCAATGGACTGGGCCACGAATTTGTGAATGATGGTCCAGAGGAGGGAAAGTCACGGTTTTGAATCTTCAGCCACTCGCTCAAGTTTGTCCCCAACAAAGGTAACCGCATACAAAAGGTCAAGGTGTGCTTCTTTGTCGGCTGTAGTGACAGTATGGGGTTTTCATTTGTTTCAACTGTTCTTTTAATTAATGCATTTTAGGTCAAGGAGGAACATTTTTTTGGGTTTCTTAGGACAGTTGAGTTTTTATGTTTTTAAGAATAAATGATAGCCAACTTTAAGGTTTGCCAGCCGTTTGATGTCAATATCTCATTTGAAAGCCTAGTCATGTCCTAGTTTTAACTGTCCAGCTGGCAGTTTGCTGTTATGCTGAAGAAATCTGGAGGGGAGACCACCTCTTTCCAAACATGTCCTAGTTGAATAGTTATACCTGCAGTAAAACTGCTCCACCGCATAATGATACGACCATGTGCTTAACAGCTGGTAGAGAGTCATCAGAGTTTAATACTTAAGTCATAAAGTCCTAAGAGTTGCCATTCCACATGCAGTTCTCTAGATTAAAGCTGAACAAGTAGAATAAGGAAAAAAAGGCTATTTACACCAAAACCTTTTTTTGTGTTGTATGTTGTCAAGGTAACTTTTTTGTGTCCAGTTTGTGAACAAACAATGCTCTGTTGCTACACTACACTGTAATGTTTTTTTTGTTTTGTTTTTTACTGACTGGGATTCCATTTTCTTCATCTACTTGCTGAATAGCTTTAAGCTTTTAAGTTGTTCTTTCTCTACTGCTCTAGGTAAGGACAAACAGTAAAGAGTGAATGAGAGGGTTGACGACTCCTGCTGTATTCACTGCTCGGTCATAGTGGGGTCAGCCAGTGATGTGGACAGGAGGAAAGGCCTGAAAGGGACACCCTGCCCACTGAAGAATCTTTGACCACCCTGGACCGCATGTCTACAACTATTCCTTTGCAGGAATTTGCTGCCTACATGAATACCTCATATTCAGACACACTAGTTCCGTTATTATTACTATTTATAAAAAGTCACTCTTTATATATATGCATTAGTCCAATGTAGCAACAATTTCATATGTGTATAAACTTGCAAGAGGAGTTAAGAGTCTTAAGCAACCAGGGACTCGTCACTTTATGCTGGTTTAGAAAGGTGATCTGTTCCATAATTTATACCATGACGAAAACCAATTAAAATGAACATTCGAATGAACATTCGAGAATGTACTGTATGTTAATGTATGTTATCTATGCACTGAAGCCCACTGGTTCAAAGGGACAAAAACAAGCATGTTCATTCATTATCCCTTGTCAGTGCTGGTATGAAAGACAAAAACACATAAAAGCTGATAGGTCTATCACTTGTCTGCTATGATTTAATTTTTCAGTAAGCTTGACTTTCTAAGCATTTGAGGTTTACACAACAGAGCCCGTTTCTAAGGAGGAAATAATGAAAGAGGGATGATTTCCATTAAAAATGTAACATTCTTTGACTTTGCATATAAGTTGATGAATCATGAAGTGGCATACTACAGTTTTTACACTACAGCAGATTGTACAATATTTTCTACAATGTGAGCATTCAAATCTGATGCTGAATTTAAAAAAAGCAACTCTGTCTATCATGCAAATCTTTCAGTTAAATTGGTGATATGACACTAATTGCTTTGTGAATTTTTACTTCACTATCAAGATATCTTATGGTGTGGCCTCAATCAGATGTCACCAGCTACAACAGAAGATTACGCTCAGATAATTTATTTGGTTTTAACATTTACAGGTTACAATATCCTGGTCTCGCGTAGAGTTTTTTTTTTAAAAGAGTAAACATCCAGATTTGTAGAAATAAGATGGAAAAAAACTTTCCCAGTTGTCTGAAAGCCAAGTAAATTGACAACATTATCAAAACCGCTACAATCAGCCAAAATTTCAGTAATACCCAGCATTATAATGTCTGTGCACAGAGCCTATGTTAACGCACGCAGCCTGGACTACTCTGATACTGTCATATATCTGCAATTTACCAATGTCTCTGGTTGGGGACTTTAATTAGTATAAATGCAACAATAGTAATAGCCATTTTATCCAGGATGTGATTAAAACAATTAACTGAAAATTACAGGTGTCAAAAACACATTTTTATTTAACTATTATGGATTGTAAATCCATGGAACATAATTTCTAAATTTCAAAGTTCTGAATACCTCTTCATCTTTTGTTTACCTCGGAGAGTATCTGGAAATTCGGCACAAGATGATGATGTTCCTCTGATCAACCTCTAGAGGGAGATATAATTCTACTGCGTCAAATTTACGTGCTCTCCTCAAAGGGAAGTTTCCATTTTTTGCCATTAAGTGAATAGTCTGAATTCGTGTATTATGCACAACCTCCATGTTTTGATAATGAGGTTGTTTGGCATGAGGAGAGTCTGAATATGTTTGTTTCCTGGGATTAATTTTGCAGGCTTTTCAAACATTAGATGTGGCATTTTTTGCAGACTGTATTCTCTCCAGGCTACTCCTCTAAACCAGAGGTTTAGAGGAGCAGCCTGGTTGCCTGGTGAAAGACTAAGGGCTATCATTACAAAGGAAGTAAGCACACACATAGATCCATACACACTCACATCGAGGGACAACAAGACAAATGAATGCAACGCGTCACACTCCTTTATTACATCATGCACATGTACCAGTACTCCAAAAATAATTCTCTGTCCATCTTCATACCACAACGTGCATTGACAGCGCAAACCTTTCCTCCAAATGCAGTATACACATTCATAAGCCAGAAAACACAAAATGCTCTCCATTTAATTGTTCTCAAATAAATGGTGGTTAGCACCATCGCCGCAAGAGGGTTCTGGGTTCGAGTCCCCGGTGGAACCAGGACCTTTCTGTGTGGAGTTTGCATGTTCTCACTGTGTCTGTGTGGATTCTCTTCGGGTTCTCCGGCTTTCTCCCACAGTCCAAAAACCTGCATGTTAGGTTGACTGGACATGCCAAATTGCGTACCTCGTGTGTAACCAACCTCTCGTCCATTGACTGCTGGGATAGGCTCCAGTCCCCCCCCCCCAGCCCCATCAGGGAAAAAGAGGTTACGAAAATGGATGGATAGATAATGGATGGATATTGGTAGCAGCCTGTTTCAGTATAGTATAGTTCGTTTGCTAGATGTTTTTACCCAAGCAGCATACAGTTCTACATCTTTTGAATAGGTGCTGCCACTAGTTGTGGGAGTGGTGAGTAAAAGCAAAGCAAATTTAGTCATGCATCTAATAAAATGGGTGCGAGAGCGCATTACAACATGCCATCCCAATTTATGCAATCATTTTTTTTTAAAAAATTAGTAGGGAGGGATTTTTTTCCGTTCATGATTGTTTGAGTAAAAAGCAGCCTTCCCATCAATGCTATACCATGCTACTTCTAGGGAAACCCGATGTGCTTTGACAGTAAAAAGAGGCGTCAGTCTGGACCACAAATAGGTTAACAGACCTGTTGTACTGCTCTAAACAAGCATTTGCTCAGTATAATGCTTCCTTGTGACATTTTGCGCTTGACTAGCAGACAACTACATCAGCAGCAATTCATCATCCTGGTTTTGTCATTATTACTTTCTTTGTGACTTACATCCACCAACCAACATCAAAGGTTTCAATTAGGGTTTTCACAGATAGAATGAAAGATACTGAAAAAAAATGACCTTATATATGGAGACAGCATACTTTTTCTATTGTACAAGACTTCATTAACCTGGCTGCTCAGGTTAAACAAATAAGTTTAACATCTGAAAATGTCTTAATTGGCAAGAACAAGCTTTTTATGTCACCTGCTTACTATTACAAAAGGAAAGGGGATGCAGAAGACTGGTGCCCATTTTTTTCTGTGTTCCATTTCCTTTCTTGGCTGTACATGAAAATCTTTCTGTGAAGCTGAACAATTTGGAGAGATCTTTCATACCACAAAAAAAGACAGCTAGGATGAACCAAGACAAATTAGACTTTTAAAGAAAGTGTCTTAGTCCACAAACCCAACAAGTTGTAGACATTCTTACAGTAATTTTATAGAAATTGAGTGGAAAACCACTTGTTCTCCCATTCCCCCCAAAGGAGATAATTCCCCATATTACACTGGAATAGAACATTTTTCACATTTCAGTTTTTTTTAAATGAGTTTTAGCTCATGATTTCCAGATCAGATAAAAGACAATTATCCAAAATAGTCCCACCCATCTTCCATGCGAAAAAGCTGAACTGAAAAATCTGGTGGATGACATCATGGTTATTAAGCCGTATTAGAGAGGTTTACTAAGCCAAAACACACTCAAACATTATGACAGAGTATGGGAAGGGAAGTTTTATTGTCTCAGTCTAGATCAAGAGGTAGATTTAACTGTTGATCATTGAAAGTAATACAGATTCTGCTGGTAGGGGCAGTTGCTGCACATACAGGGATCTGTAGCACCCACACCATGGTCTGTGGCATTCTGCCTTCCAGAAAAGCGTTCCAGTTTTCTTTTCAGTGGTGTTATACAAAGTTTATATTCAATTAAACGTCATTGTATCTGTGAAATTACTCCTACTCCTTCAGATATTTCTGTTGTGTCTGTACATTGTGCCGATTTTTGGTTTAGCATACTACTTTAATACTAAAATACTACTACAATAAACCTTAGACAATTGACTTTTTCTGTGTTTTTCAAGAACCTTAATTACTATCAGGGGATTAGGAGCTCTGTCTCTTGTTTATATGGAGCGTATCGTAGCTGACACGGGCATGAGGCAGGGTACACCCTGCACAGCTCGTCTGTCCATCACAAAGCCACAGAAAGACAAACATCCACACACACTCACATTCACTTAAATGGGCAATTGGGAGTGTCCAAAGGATCTAGGAAGCATGCTTTTGGATGAAGGGAGGAAGCCAAAATACCCGGGCAGAACCCATGCAGACAAAGGGTGAATATGCAAAGTCCACACAGAAAGGTCCCAGTTAACCTTCGGGGACTCCAATGGGGAACCCTGGTTTAGGCGATGGTACTAACCAACATATCATTGTGACAGTGGTGTGGTTAGAACGACATTACGCTTCAACAGATGATAAACTTAATCATGTGAAATGGTTTAATAAGTGTAAGTGAACTCACGAGTGACATAAATAGTGTAAAATCAAAGCAGCAGGGTAAAATTCTCTGACATTTTGTCTCTAGATGAGTGTAACAGTTTCATTCTTGTTGTGCATTTTCATGTCATCAAGTGTCACTGTAGGTTAAAAGTAATGGAAATCTCTGTGCTAGTATTACCTGACTTTAAAAATGGCACCATGACGGTTGCATTGTAAAATGTATTAGAGTATGAATTATTAAAGTGTATAGAAAGTATTTTTCAAAAAGTTCCAGTTAACAAAAGCCTTTTTTCTGAAACTGTAAATCTATCTAAGTGATTGCTCTATGACCTTTTCTTGCGGGGTGCATAAAGTGCTCTGTGAGGTTAAATCATACACTGGCGGCAAAAAGCATCAGCTCATAGGCAGTTAACTAGTCCCTCAGTGGAACAAGAGCTACCCAGCATCTTGGCTAAATTATGCATCAACTTTCGGACATAGAGCAAATCTCTGTCATCCATCTTTACGACTTGACACATGAAGCCTGTTGACAGCTGTGCCCAACTAACCGGGCCTGTTGTGTGTCCCCCGTTTTCCGCAGCATCTATGAGGTCCCTGTGGATCCCATGCATGCATCCCAATACATCATGTTCAGAAAATCCAGAACATTGAGCCGCTGCTCAATAGGTCAACAGACAGGCAGCACAGGAAAAAAAATATTGGCACCTTTTACCTCCGGAATGGATTTGAGTTCAAAATTTAACAAGAAGCTGTGCTCACATAATGCCTTTCTTTCAAGATGACATATAATGGCTCTCCAGATGATTACATCAAGTGTTTGCACGGGTGCAATGTTCAGGTGTATAGTCCACTGCGTATTGTCTGTTAGTAAGGGGAATGTGTTTCAGATGTACTTTAAAACTTTTTTTGTAGGAGTAATTGTCCTAGAGTTTTTGTCCTTCCTGTTTTGAATCAAAGTTCAAAACAGTTTAAAATGCATGGATGACTACTTTGTAATGTGTCATCCACTTACTTCTAAGCATGTAATTATGCCTGTTTTCAAAAGGCCAGACAGGAAGTAGGGTAACCCTATTTCCTTGCCGTTCTCACTAAACCAAACATAACTTCTTTGGGTGTTCTATTTTGTCTTTTTCTGTATTATACGTAGTGATGGAGCCATGACTTAAAGATAGCTCCAATTTGGTTGGATTTTTTTTTTTACAAAGCATTTCCCCCAGTATTGATGAGAAATAAATCAGAAGATAAAGAGCATCTGAAAAGTAAATGAAAATAAAGTAACTGTCGCACTAAATGGCCCTGCGATGGACTGGCGGACTGTCCAGGGTGTACCGAGACTCTCGCCCATTGACCACTGGGATAGGCTCCAGTTTCCCCCGCAACCCCATTAGGGAATAAGATAATGGATGGATGTCTCACTAAATCTGTTCATATCCAAAACTAACAGCCGCTGAATTCATGTACAGTATATGTTGCCTGATAGAATTAGTGCTAAGATTTTTCTTTGTAATTTGGTTAGCTTACCCCGTCACACTCTTTCAACGAAAGCTGGAAGCAGAGGTGCATGATACAAAGTTTACATACAAGTAATCTGTGGCATATCTGACAATAACACATTTCAACCTCTGTCTGCCAAACAATAAGTGCCTAAATTGCCTTCTAGACTGCATTCCTCCGAATTACAAAATTCGGACTCTTTGCAAACACAGTCCCTGAGCTTGCGCAAGTTCATCTTCAGTCCAAAAAACAGATAGCAGAGAAAGTCAGCTGGCTTCAAAGCACCCTGAACAATGGTGGCACACACTACCAAACTATTTCATCAAATGCAGGCCCAGTTTATAAACCTGGACTGTGATGCACTTTGCTCTTTGGTGTGTGTGTGATGATGGTTAAGGGGGTCATGTTTGTTCAGGCTGTCCTTAAGTGGGTTCGGGCTTAGACTCGTAGAGGTATAATTCTGTGGTGAAAACTGCAGGGGAAGTTGTTCTGAGGCCCCTCATACTACAGCCCAGTGCCCACTGATCTGTGCTGCCTGAAAAGAATGATCATTCTTTTCAGAGCTTAAGAGACTACTGTAACCCATATGGACAATTATTTATTTTGTCTCTTTGTTCTCTCATTGACCAGCAGATGTCAACCAGTGGAGTACTCTTTGAATTTACAGTCATGTCAGACTCCTGATATATCATCATCCACGGTGGAATTTCATGGCAGAGAGGAGAAGTGACCATGATGATTATAGGCCAGTTTATACTGCATGACTGACATCATGACTGTAGATCATGGAATCGTATGCTTTTGGAAATCCTCCCCGCACAGTGCAGTAAATTGTATTGTAGCTGTAGCATGCCCTCCAAAAATCTAACGATCACTGTTTAGATTTAATGTTGAGGAAAGACAAAGGTCAGAACTTGGATGCCTGCATGCTAAAATACCTCACAGGCACGCACACCGAATTGACTTGTGTAAAATATTTGTTGGCTCTACTGTAGTCCTAATTGGCACATTTTACAAGGGAGGTCTTATTACCTTCAGTTAAACCCATCAGATGAGAGTATGTGAGTGCTTTCTGCCGCTACACAAAATACTGATCAGATCAGCGATCTGACCTCATCCCAGCAATATCTACTATGTATGTTGTATGTTATATAACTCTATTGTCTATTTTCCTATCAAGCTGGGTCCAGTTAAGTAGTCTACCAGTGATAAAACCCATCACTTTTGACAACCAAAGACATTCTTTGCATAAAAGATGGTTCCTCTTTTAGGTGTTATGCCAAGCAAAAACTTCCTGCAACAATGCAAACATGAGAATAAGCAATGTTTTTTTTCTTCTCTTAAAATACAAAAATACTTCACAAAATGCAAACTATTTTCCAAAATGTCAAAAATATCTGAAATCATTTGGCATTATAGAGGTAACTTTTTTCTCCCCCAATGTTGTAACAAGACAAAGTCACAGATCGAGTTGCTTTCTTTTCTATTTTAACTTGTTTTGTCTGCGTGGCACAGCGTGGCACACCTGAAGCCTTATCTCATCCTGTGTTGATACTCTGCATGGGTTTAAATAGTCCACAATTACATAGAGTGGATCTTTACGTAATGCTGTCAGTAAGGCTCAACAGATACTGTGGATTTTTCCCAATCCTATCATGCAGAAAGTATAGTTCTAAAGACCGATGAGAGTCTAAATATTTGTCTTTGTGTTAAACCAGAATGTTTCCACTAAGCAGAATACATCTGACATTAATCTCCTTAAATTAGCATTAGGATTTTTCCTTTTTTTTTCTTTTTTACTACTGCAATTTCGTCAGTGTTTATGCACACTCCCTGAAATCATATGTGCTTGTAAAATATTCACCCCTTAATTCCATTGGGGTGTAATGAAAATCTAGATATGAAAGGGCAACTAGTTGAGTGGCACTGCTGCTCTCATTCTCAAGACTCAGCTCTAAACCAGTAAACACCTTTTATTATTGCCCTTTGATTTCCCCATGTCACAAAGTTAGGCAACAGTCATGTGCAGGCATGCCTGGTACTTTACGTGCCTTCTTTACTCCTCTACTGAAAACATTATGCGAACAGCCAGCTCATAGCCACACCCATGTGATAATGTACAGTGCTGCCGTGCCCTATACTTACTCAGCTCACCACAGAACTCTGCCCTGCAGTTATAACTGAGAATAAGGCCCTTCAACAGGCTTTCGCACAAAACTCAGACACCCTGGGCATGTGGACAAAGACTAAACAGATGACTGTCTGGCACTTTGTTTGTGTATTAAGTTTTCTTGGTGACATCTATGGTACCTTGGGCACATTCCTGTAGCTTTTTCTGTGGTGAATGGAAGCTTCTGATATTCAAAGAGTTGCCTTTTCAACCCCCTAGGATGTTTTGATTATTGGGTAAGGGTGTGTCTTCCACCTAATTTTTTGCAGACAGTAGCTACAGGGGTAAACACAAATATGTTGGAACAGCTCTGATACCACCATCTGCAGAAGTGTCATTTTACAAAAGGAAAAAAACACTCGTCTGACCATTGTCAGTGTTCATGGTATCAGTGGATGAATTCCAGTGATGCCAGCTTCATCATGGCTCTGAATTGTCATCCAGTGCCATGACAAAGTTAATAATGAGAATACACCTCAGAATATATCTAGGAGATGTAACCATCCATTTACCACTAACAGAATTGACAAAGAGATTCATTTTTCTCCTTGAGGAATTACACACCATAAAATCTCCAAATCTAGCACGTTGTCAACATTAAGTTCCTAATAATCTTAGTGAAAATGTATATCTATAAGTATATATACATATATAACTATATAATGTCAATGAGAGATGGGCATGGTCTGTTTTATTCAACATTGAAACCTCCAGTACAGCCTCTTGGACATGTTGTCTTTTATAATTTGAGATAATAGTGGAACTTGGGACAATGAGATGGATCAAAAGGCTTAATATGCATAAAGATTTATCTTAAAGCTCTGTTATTTATCTTATATATTACAAAAACATCCCGTGACTTTGTATTGACTGAAGCCGGTTTTATTCCACCGAGGAGTGCTTGTAATGTGTGGAGTTTGTGTCAGTGGAATGCCATGGTTTTCATTTCAGCGCCCATATAAACAAAGCCACCAACTGTGTTATATAAGTAACAGACTTGCCACAAAGTTTCGGATTTTGTCAAATGCAGGTATCTGGAACCACATTTTCCCATGTGTCAGTCACGACATCCAGATATTTCAAAGAGCAGAAATGTCCACAGGCTCATTGTTCTTTCTGTCCCTCCATGAGGATGTATTCGCTTTATTTAACTTTACTAATAAACACCATTAATAATAGCGACGGGAGCTCTGGCATTTGTTGCTACACAGTGTGAGTCACTGCCCAACTGAATGCCTTTTTTAAAAGGTCACACGTCTTATTAGAACAGGCTGTTATTTGGCCACAGATACAGTCCTCAGACCAACCACAGAGAAAACTGGAAATGGAATAGAGGCTCAATATGTCATAAAAAAATAAAATACTAATAGATTGAAACAGTTGATCTATGTGAATTTGCACTGCAACACTTAAATTTCCCACATCATGCTTTCTTATACTGCTACAAGAAAGATAAAGAATCAAAATTGTGGTTTGCTCAGTGCTCAATGTGTTTTTTGTGTGTGTGTGTTAATTCCAGACTCTGTGTTAGATACATTCCAATCCTGGGGAGTTTTAACATTTGAAGAGGAACACTTCTGTCTGATGCTTTTTGTCTGCAGCGAAGCAGCACAATAGTGGTATAATGTCTATTCTCCTTGAACACAATGATGACAATTCCCCTCTGGAAAGTTTGAAGTTTAGATGTATTCACTCTGAATTCTCTAAAGAGAATTGATTAACTATTGTCACAAAATAAAAAACAACAAAAAACCCATAGGAATATAGGAATAACCTAATGAGATAGCACAGCCATTTATTTAAAATGTAAATTATGGAAAAATTATGCTGTGTGCTAGAGAAAATATATTTTCTTTGACAATCATATCACAAAAGAGCACATTTTGTCTCAGATAAGCTAAACAAAACGCATTTCAAATAAAAAAAAATCAAATATGCAGCTTGACACCAGTTGGTCTCATGATGAAGCCTCAGGAATGTAATCAGAACCCTTAAAATGATTAATGCCTTCGTTCTCAAACAGTCGTCATGAGGCCTTTGCACAGCTGCCTAAGTTCTCATGTACAAAAAGTTAGTTTGTGGGTCCCTACCCAGGGTGTGTGTGTGTAAAAGAGAAGGAAAACTTCATTCAGGTATTGGCCTTTAAATGTGTCAAAAGACAAAGTTTATATTCCGTTCTGTCACTCAGGATTACATTTCTGGCAAATTACACAAGGTTTCACGCACACAACACAAGAAATAATGAAAACGTGATAGCGTGCGCTTGTGTGATTTTATAGGTTAATTCGGTCAAAAATGACTAGGTTTAAGTTTGAGTATTTTCTACATCGAGCCACCTCTGGAAAGGTACTTTTTGATAGAAAAAATCATTTTTGTGAATGCAAAATGCTGGTTATTATAAGATCTAAATATGAATTAATTCCATCAACTATAAAAATGTCTCGCCTGCAGAATGGAACTGCAAACAGGTTAAACTGTGTAGTTATAGAACTATAAGAACTGGAACATTAATGAGCTGTTTTTACTTTGCTCCACTGTTTAAACTGCAGCATAACAGGTATGTCGACATAGCTTAGCGTTTGCATGAACTAAATATCTGATTAACTCCAATATGCTACGCTCTAATAATCGTTAAATAAAGAACAAACACTTCCTTCCAAGGAAATTGATCAGACCGGAGGCCATGTCAAAATAAAACCAGAAACTGCACAACTTTAAAATTACAATTCAAAATTTGTAAGTCAGAGTTACTTTCAAGACTCAAAAATCCTTTCAACTTAGCAACTATTCTAAGGAGATCATCATTCTGCATGACATACATAAACAACACAAAGCACCCCTACATTATTGATCACTTTGACAACACAGGGGTGCCTTGTTGATTACTTCTCAGCCTCACAACAGATCGATATCACTGAGGGCTGGAAGAGTGCGGAAAGGTAAACGATGTCTTCTCAGTTTGAAGACACTTGGAAATTGACATACTGCCACATTGGAGGAGGCCTGGTCAATAGATATTGTTATCTCTTTCATATTTACCATCTTTATAGATGTGCTGCCGTGTAAAGTCTCACACATAATCCAACATGTAAGGTGAAGGTGCCAATAAATTTTGATCTACACATAATGTCAAAAACTGTTCCAGGCCAAAACTGTGGTGTCCAATGATTTCAAGATATTCTCCAACAATGGATCCAGCATTGTTGAATACTTGGTATTTATGTCAGCATGTCAGAATCACTATTACTTCATATGTGTAGACCGAGAAAGGTGTACCAGATTTAAAATTTTCCTGTCAAAAAACAAGGATCAAGAAGTTACAGTCATGACTTGTTTACTTTTGCCAAGCATGGGTTTAGCTGACCTTTCCTACTTTTTTTTTCTTCAAATCTAGAATGCTTGTTTAAAGGCCCATATTGTTCCCTTTTTGTATGTTTTCAGTTTGAGACTTTTAAAGTTAAATGACAAAAATAAACTTTTTGGCTTTAACCTGTCTCCTCTTGTCTATCACAGTCATACATCATTACATTTATATAGGACTGCTTGTTTGGAGATGCTTTGAGTAAAAGGAGACAAATTATTTAGGTTTCATCTGATTGATTAAGGAACGACATCATCCACACTTTGAAGACAGCTGATTACGGGTGGTGTTTATTCTTCCTTCTTGGATCTTTCACTTCTTCTGTTATTTGGAGCTGAAAGATCAGGTTGATTGAGGCTAAAAATTTAGACTTGAAAGTGAGGTAATGCTGAATCCGTAAGAAGTGGTGGCAAATAAGCTGTAATTCATGTTATATGGGACAAACCAACAGAACAGTACTGAGGTTTCCAAACATAAGTAAGATTTTAGAGTAGCCTACACAAATTTTCATATTTTTTTATTACTAAGATAATTAATCAGTGTCCTCAGGTTGGATGGTTCAAGTGCAAATAAATTCCAAGGGACATTCCTGACCCATAACTTAGGAAAAATACATTTTAATTTACTCTCACATATGAACCACTCAGACACACTTAAATTTGAAAAGGGCAAAATATCAACAATAATAATCACACCTGTCAGTTCCTTTGGAGAGGTGTGGGCTAAGCCAGTGTGTTATGTGGGCAATAGCTGGCCACAGAGATCACAGCGGTCCAAGATTTGCGAGTGAGCCAAATGAAGCCTAGAACCGTGATTAATGAACTACTTCAACAGCACAAGAGTGCAACCATAACCACTCTCAAGATCACCTGATTAGAAAGTAAACACCGCTCTCCTAAGACTGCACAGCTCAGGTAAATTATTTTCTCTTATTGCAGTGTGGCACGAGCAGAGGAAGGAGGTGGGCGTGTGTTTGACAAACAGGGCGTGGATTTGGCAGACAGACTGGAAGTGCTGTTCACGGTCTCCCACACAGACTGAAATTAACCTCCTGATTGCGAGTGAGTTGGAGTCGCTGAAGAAATCGAAGTACTGTGTTTGCTGAATAAGGACACAAGAAACTTAAAAGGGAAACAACAAACAAACCGAGCAACATGTGGATCTTTTTTGCGCGCTGTGGGCAAACTCTGCGCCACTTATCGTGGCACAAACATATAAAGTAACTCAGTTACTCTCCGGGTAACTGTTGAAGGCAGTAATAAGGGGTGACTTGATTTGCCATGTTTCGTGCGTTGTCTCATGATTGCGACCCATGGGATGTAGTAAATGGAGAGCTGCGTTCAACTTTGGACACCTGAAGGCGCAGTCCAAACTATCCGTCTTATTTACCATGATAATTCTCTTCACATACCTATTTTACTGCCTCAACGGATTTTGTGAGTCCCTACCCAGACCTGTGTATGACCATCACACCAGCCTTCCAAACGAATTCATCCTACATGATGGACAACAAACTGAGCAGGTCGGCGTCCACAACGCGTCCCCGATCTCTCTCGTCCGGGAACAGTCGTCGGAGATTAAAAGTGGTGCTCCCTCTATCAATATTTCTATTGCCAATAATTTCGGCATCAAAAGCTTCCCCCAGGCCATCATCATCGGGGTGAAGAAAGGTGGAACTCGGGCTTTGCTGGAGTTCCTGCGCATCCATCCGGACGTTCGGGCCGTAGGCTCAGAGCCGCACTTCTTTGACCGCTTTTACGACAAGGGGCTAGAATGGTACAGGTAAGTCAGCTGTATGTACTCATCCCACGGATTTAGAGGGCAAAAATTCTGTCTTTATGGAAGAAAAAAGGTTTTCAACGATAATTAACTCAAATATTAAGTCAGACGTAAAACGTGGCCAATTTCCACTGTAACTTCGTCCAAACGGCCATTATCTAATCTAAGAATAGCAATCAGCGAAATGCAATTAAGAATTTTATCTGTCCTTTACAACACTGTTTTATGGACGTGGTTTTGAAATTAAAGCGATAGGAGTTTGGAAAGTGATCGTCACTTGTGGTATTGCTTATTATTTTCTATGTCAGGTGAAAAACTGGGATATGTTCTAATGCTCTTTGGGAAAACTATTGAGAGCCAACCGTTAGGCCGTTTTCGCGTGACTTTCAAGAGAATATGATTGACAGCATATTGCCTGAAAAAGTGAGCATTTGATAAATATGGATATTTATATTGACCTCATATTGTAACGACAATGCTTCTCAAATAATCCCTACACCACAAACTGATATGCTATGAGGATTTCAAAGAGGAGGCAGTCTTTGAAAATCTTATGAATCTTAAAATGCCTTGATTGAGGCAAATTTCCAGTTTTAGAGGGCTTTTTTTCACATTTTCTGGTTCTTGTGTAAATAATGGGGAAAAGGGGGCTGATAGGGCCACAATTAAAAAGTAAACTGAAATACACTCTGGTTATAAGTATTATGGGTTACTTTTGTGCAGCCTGATTAGATCAATTCCTCTTTTCTCTTTCTCTCAAGTCCCCTATCTTCATTAATATCTTTTAGCACCAATAAGATGCTCTGCTGATAGCTTTCAAGGATGGCAGTGTATTCAGTCCCATGTCAATAAATTCCTGTTTATTAAGCTGACACACAGCTTGCCTAAGTGTTTGTGTTGGTCTCAAGAGAACCTTCAACACTATCACAAAGGGAGGATGGGTTACTGTCGGTAGTGGTGCTCTGGCTGACCCTGTACATTCAGGTGGACAATGCTGATAGCTATACCGCTGGTCACAAATGGTTCATAATGTGTTTTTACTCTACAGCCTTGACAAACTGAAAGCATAGTATGATAGCTGCATGAGGTAAAAATTAAATGAAAAATAAAAATAACGGAGTCGTAACCATGTCATGTGAGTAAATAAAAAAGAAGAATTGTTACAGGAAGCATGTGGATTACATAGGGGACCATTTTAAAGTGTGGAAAGACTGAAATTTTTTTAGAAAAGGACAGAAAAGGATACAGGGCAAGGTTCTTACAACCAGGTAATGATTAGTTCGTAGCAAAGCAATAGTGGCGTGGCTTCAAGTGACAACAGAGATGAAAGCGTGCATGTGCACAGAAGTGCTGTTTACTTTGTCATTACTTAGTATATAGGGTTCAGGAAGAGGAAGAGGCTGGAGATTGTTGCTTTGTGCAAACCGCATATTTGCACCATTTGATCTGTAGTTTTCTGGGGTTAGTTTTCCAAAAGTTGCACTTCCCCTTTAACACTAAGAGCTTTAAGAATTTCCAGAGATGATTAGTTTGTTGCAAAGCAATAGTCGTGTGGCTTCAGGTGACAACAGAGATGAAAGTGTGCATGTGCACAGAAGTGCTGTGTCATTACTATAGGGTTCAGGAAGAGGAAGAGGATGGAGATTGTTGCTGTGTGCGAACCACATATTTGCACCATTTGATCTGTAGCTTTCTGGGGTTAGTTTTCAAAAGTTGCACTTCCCCTTTAACACTAAGAGCTTTAAGAATTTCCAGAGATGGAAATAAAGTGATTTTAAAACCTGCAAAATGCTTTTTTTCTGCCAGATTTATCAACTGGGGCTTTGGTAAATACACATTCTTTGGAGATAAAGTGCGTGACAGGGTCTGATGAGAAGGAGAATCTAGCATCTAGATGATTGCTAGAGTAAAGGACATGATGTCCTTTACTCTTTTCATAAATTGATTAAAAGCTTTCTTCTGCAGTTGAGCAATAGCTTTAGAGATCACTTACTCTACTCTGCTGTGGTACAAATAAAGACCTTTTTGGTATAGATGGTACGACCAAGTTGACAGAAGCTTGCAGTGTTTTGTTCCCGTTGCTTCTTGACCTCAGTTTGGTGTGTGATCTCCTCTTATATGATGACAGAATCTTGAAACAGGACGCCTGTCATACAACATACAGGCATAAAGCTGAAATCAAGAAAGTGTTTGAAAAAAAAAGAAAAGTGGGTGTAATGAATACTTCAATTTAACTGCATCATGGAAATTACTGGTCATAATATCCCTGCCATACATTATTAAGGAAAAAAAGTGCTTTTTTGAAACTGGATTGCTATTGGCTAATGCTTGGGGATTAAATAAGTGTAGGTTTTGGCATTGCTGGCTCAAAGTCTTTTTGTACGTCTTTTTCTAGGCAAGAATTGCAAGGTGGGGAAAAAATGTAAATGTCAAGCTTTGTACTTATCTACCAGAATTATGGACTTAGTAAGATTAAAGGTGACAGGACCAGTGACCCTTTAATGTTCCCTTTACTGATTTCTGTTTATATTATCCTGACCATGCCTTGTAATTTTTTAAGCAATCCTAATCTGTTGACACTCACGTCAACACTGCGTGAATTGGACCAGCGTAATGACAGGTCAGACATTAACATGGACAGCTCAGGGACATACAGGAGGACTGAGATGGATTAGGTCTCTATCTGCTGTTAAACAAGACCTTATGAAGCCTCCCAACGCCGCTAGTCCATCAGTGAAGGTTTATTGTGCCCATGGGCGATGTAGTTGTCTTACAAAAAAAGAAACAAGAATTAATAGGAAGCATATTATTTTTTATTGAAAACATTAATGTTTGATTTAAAAAAATCACCAGTTTGACTGCTCTGTTGAAGCACATCTGGAGAGATAATGCAATATTTTGTAACTTTGGGTTTTCTTTGGTATTTAGTGTTTTGTGGCAGGCAAGCGATTTTCAAAAACGAAGCATGAAAGTTATTCAATTTAGGCCCAGGTAAATTAATATAATACTATTTTTATTTATCATAAAGATATGTAGTAGTTTCCACTCTGCAAGATATCTGTCATAGTCCGTAGTATCAACTTTATGATATGATGTGGGGAGCTGCCGTTTCCCAGCCGGTGGTATTGAAATTTAAAGTTGAATACAGCATTGTGGTAAGCTTTTCCTTTTTATGCTTCTTCTGCTGGACTAATGCTGCTGAAATAATGCGAAGTTGAAAAGCTAATTATAAGAGAGGCCTAACTGTCTAGTTTAAGGGCCAATACTTTTAAATACTAATCTGAAAAAAAAAAAGCTTCGACAAATTATTGCTGGGGAAAAAACAAAGTTGGTTTATTGATAAGTCTTTATCAATAAACCATTTCAATACAATACAATGTTATTAACATGTAGAGTTTAATCACTCAAAATAGGAGGCCATTACCATTGAAATAGAACATTGTTCAACTTAATTTAGGAGAGTAAACGTTATACTTGTTAACATATTTATGACTTATTTCAAACTATGTTTGAACGGTTCCAGACGCATATTTTTCTTTTATTACTTATCTGATTTTTTTCCTACACTACACACTTTGAGTATAATCCTGGAAATATTACATGTTTAGTGAGATAGTGAAAGCACTGATTTACTTATCCCATCCCCACTTATTTCCCTGTTCGCTGTTATGTGGCCTGTGTGAATGATAACTTCTGACTTTCTTTTCCTTTCTCTCTCCATTTTCTCTTTTTTCATTGCCTATTCTGAAAAAACATTATTAATTTAGCACAATTACATACCAAGAGCCCTGGTAATTCGCATATATCAATTTTAAACTGAACTGCACTGTGCCTTGCCAACAAAATCATCTGAAAGTGGGCTGGAAAGTATCACTTAAACATTTATCCCCTGACAGAGCTCTTTATCTCCAAGTGCTGTCTGTGTCTTTAGGAGAGAGAGGCTTGGCCCTTGCCTTTAGCCACTAACCAAGTATAACATATGGACATCCTTAAAGGAAGCATTTGGCAAATTGCAAATTTAGGAAAAAAATGCTTATATGTGGAAAAGCCTTGACTTTGCCATCTACTGGAAACGATTGTGTGGTTTTGTTGTGAGGAATGAAGGCTCAGACAAGTGTGCGAGCATGTGTTTGAGCTCTGATTCATTCACATCCATCTTCTCTTTGTCTGTGCTTCGCCCTACCTCTTTCTGACACCCCGAAGATCCCAGATATAAATGTAATTTCTTGATATTGATCTCCTAAAGTAGGTTATTTCTTTTGATAGTCTTTTCTGTGCATTTAACGTGCTGTTGAGGCAGAAATGAATTAACCTCTGAATATTCAATCTTGTTGACAAGAGGCTGTTACTCCCGTTCACCGCTGAAATTTAAGCCCCAAAGCCGGAGTCTTGCTTGAGTGAATTTATTGGCTTGTTCAGGTCACTCAAATTGTGTAATAAAGCCACTTGAAGCATTTGTGCTTCAGACACCCTCTTTCCCTTTATGCCTCTTTACAGTAAACGTTTCTATTTCCTTATCGAGTCGTTCCTTTTTCTCATTGTTTCATAAGTAAAAGCAGAGCTGGATGTGATGCCTAGACAGGAATGTGCAGGTTTTTATTTCCTGTCGGACTTGTCTACCAATCACATGGGATTCTTCTCTGGAATTCTTCTCGGCTCACATTCCTGGTCCATGTTGCGGTGAGTGTTTTTCAGGCTGACAAAGGATTTTGGGTAAAGGGAAGCTTTCAGTGAGGAATTTAAAAAAAAAGGAAACGTATAGATCTTGCTGGAAGAAAGAGAGCTTTGTGTAGAATACAAGGTTCAGTCCTTTGTGAGTCCGTTACATCCATAAACATAAGCAACACTATCCAACATGCCCGTCAGAACTAATATGCATGCCATGACATGTACTTTTATTTAAATGTAAAGGGATTTATTTTTTGGAGTGAACATGAGTGGCTGTGAAGAGAGCTGAAAATCTATTTAGATTTTCAGCTCTCAGCTCTCAATACACTTGAGTAATTGTAGTCAAATGGGTTTGGATTCAACCTCTGAAGAGTCATCGTCTCCCAAAGCCAGCAGGCTGTGTCTTGCGCTTTCAACCTGGACGGCTGCTACCATTTGAAATAAATCTTTCCAATAAAGGATCCAGAAAACTGAGTTTTTAATCTGAGTGGAATATACATTTCAATGGTGTGATGTCCCATCCCAGATTTCACTGAACTCTTAAAAATGGACGCTACCTATGCTGAAAGAATGGCTTCCTATTATTTTTTTAGTCTAGGTTGCTGTTGTAAATGTAACTCCATATTGTATACCCCCCCCCCCTTTTAGTAAGATATGTCTTACTCACTCTGATTTTTTCCATTCTAATTTTCATTTTCCTAGCTTTCTTTTTATTGATGTCCAACAGAGAAAATATTTTTTTAAAATTACAAAAAAACTCCCAGCAAATTGATTAAACCTAATAACAACAACCTGTTTATTGGTTGTGATGTCTGTTCCAGCTTTGAGAGAAAAATAGGTTGATCATGCTTCAGCCTCTGGCTCCAAAGCCATAGCTGAAGTTGAGTGCAAGCAAAACATCAGACATAGTCATGGCTGAAAATCTGGTTACCAGCATTAGCTCCTTTCCCATGTTCATCCAAACGCTGCTGTGTGTGTGGGCGTTGAGTTGATGTTGCCAAGACTTCAGTCCACCCTGACGAGCCTGATAGATGGCACTAATAGCAGACCACCAAAAGAACTGCTTCCAATTGATAAAACTGGGCCTCAACCAGCTTGGATTTCCGTTATTCGGCTTGAGACATTGCTAACAATAAACTGAATAATCACAGCAATGAAGGCTGAAACTTATAGGAAGTGGTTTTCACGATCAGACTAGATCAAGCTAGATGGGTAAATTGAGTGTACTCTGAGAAAACCTGGTCAATTAGAGGAAATAATTGAGTGCTCTGTTCCTGTGGATAAGACTAAATATTGTATTTATATTTTGTACTTATACCATGATGCTGTTGTCCAACAAATACAAATAAGTCAAGCAGAGAAAAACCTTTATCAACAAACTATAGCAAGTGTATGGGAAAGAAAAACAACATGTGCAAACAATAGAGACACTCAGTTTTGCTGTTTCTGTGTGATACTTCGAGGTAAGGAAAAGCCATTGTCTACCATGAAGCCCTGGTCCACAGTTATGCTGTCATGAGAAAGAAAATCCCCTGGATGGTGTTGTTACTCATAAATTCAGTGATTTTGGTATAAATCCAAAATCAGAATCATAAAAAAAGCTTAAATAAGTTACATTTACAGAGAGGAATATTAAATCCAAGGGTATGTTATTGTATTCTTCATTCAGACCCTTGGTTTAATTGTAAATGCACTGTCAGCAAATTTCAAGAGTCACAGCACGGTTAAAAGCAACATCCTAGATATATACAATATAACTATATCATATATATCATTATATAAATTATCATCATATGAGTAACGAAACAAACAAAACAGAAATCTCATTTGAGAACGTAGAGTGTTTTGGGAACCTAGGTCCTTTATGAAGTAGTCAGTCAAGACAGTAATAGAATAATCTCTTTCGCTTTGATTGTTATTTGGTGCCTTTTTTTTTTAACATTAAAAAACACCTATATTCATGCACATCTCACAATATTCAATTCAATTTAAATAAAAAATATTATTTATCCATGGGGGAAATCAAATGTTGGTGTAACTCATTTAGTTAAGGAGTTATTATTAACTGTGATGGCTATGGGCAGGAAAAATCTTCTGCTGCGGTCTGTTTTACAAATAAGCTAAAGAAGCCTCTGACCAAAGAGACTGTTCAGTCTAATGAATAGGATGTTCAGGGTTGTCCATAATGTTATTTATTTTATGCAACATCCTTCTTCTCATCATCATCTCCAGAAAATTATTTAAAAAAAAGAATATAATTGCAATCACTACACGGTACAATTGTCATAACATCGCTGAACTTGCAGGAGAACGGATTTTTCTCTGTGTAATCTTTTAATTTCTCCACCCAGTCTATGTCTGCTCCTCCCTCAATCTTGTGCTCAGAAGATCATATGAGGGTAGGGTGTGGCCCCAGAGGCCCCTGGCGATTTGGAGATAAAGCCACACAAGAAGGCCAGTTTGGGCTCAACAGGAACACAGCTGCAGATTTTCCCATTTGATAACCCAGTAGGGGTCGGAGTAATCAGTGATAGTACAAAACACACACACACACACACACACACAGTTACTTACACTCTTGCATATGGGCACATGCATTCAAACATATATTGAGAGGCCTTTCTTTATTTCCATCATGTGTTTTTACATGTTGTTATAGGCTGTGGCTACCTCAATGATTATGATCACATCTCTCTTCCTATTAATTTTATCTGAGTCGCTTGTGTCCTGTTCATTTTAGTTAACTTTACATTTGTCTAGTTTATCTTTGATCATTTAAAAGTGAAAAAAACTATACAAATGGTAGTTGTAAATCTAATGTATGTATTTGAAACGGTTATAATGTTTGGAGGCTACAGGTAATGGCCAACAAGCTTTGTTTGGAAGTTGTCCAAGCAAAAAATTAGATTTCCATAACTTTCAAAGCCCAAAGACGTTTGCAAAAAATTATGATTTTAGCTTCAGAAAAACACTTAAACCTGGTAAAGAAGCGAGCTGTCGATTCCACAGCAGCTTTTGTATAAAGAATCTCTTAGTTAACTTTAAATGTTCTTCACCTCCCTTGGCAAATAATTCATTCAGCAGTGAGCTCCATTTATTTTGACATTTGTATCCTCCAAAAGCAAAAAGAATGAGACTGTCATGTGCAGGGGAAAGGACTGATAATTATAAATGAAATTATTTTCGTGCCAGGCACACATTTCTTTTGGCATTGGGTTTAGATTAGCACAAGCTTGATCCTCCCTTCATGTGCGCTGTTGCTGCTCAGGCTCGAAACAGCTATTGGAATGGTACTTATTGAAGTATAAAATTCTTTCAAAAGGTTAGTGTTTAAAAAATAAGCAACACAAGCATTCAGATGTGAAAGCTTCTAGTTCTTGCAGTGTCAAACTGACAGATCTTCCTTTGTAATTGGGGCTAGCCTTGTTTTTCAGAGGAAACTCTGACTGACCTGCTCTCCCTCACCCACCTTTCTCAGTCCTTGAAATGTGTCTATTAATGTTACACCTCTTTTTTTCCTCACTGCGAGTGCATTTTTCCACTCTTTCCTCCCGACCTACCCGAGTGATGCAAACCTCCATGGTAAAATACTTGTCACCACCCTGGTGCGTCTGCCAAACAGTAACCTTCATAGTGTGTAACAGCTTGCCACACACACTGATGTGAGCTTTGGAAATATGAGCTAGAGACAAAATGTATTTATGTCATGCATAAATTGAGCGAGAGGCTTGCTCTAACAGTGAGGAGAAGGATGGGATATTGCAGGTCTTGAAAAGGGCACTAAAAAGTCTGAAATCAACTCTATCAAAAAGAACTTATAGAAGCAACTAAAAATGTCTGTTCTTCAATAGCCTTTTCTTCCAGATGTAATTTCTTCTCTGGGAATAAGATTAACTATTTGTTGTTTTTTTTTCATCCATCCATCCATCCATTATCCTCCGCTTATCAGGGGTCGGGTCGCGGGGGCAGCAGCCGAAGCATTAGGTATTAGACCATGGGGTCACCAACTACATGGCCGTTGTTTAATTTGGGCCAAGGATAAACTACTTCTGAATTCAACATGAAAATGTTATTTAAAAAAAAACATATAGTAATTTAAAAAATATTCAGTTACTTGATTGACACATTTAGACTGGATCTTCCTTTTTTAAAATATAGTTGCATTATCTGGCACTATTTTTACACAATATCAAAAGCTAGGAAAAACGGGATATCTGTAGTCCTAAAATTTGTATTTTGGTAGCTTTAGTATTAAAAAGAAAATATATATATTCCATATATTATTTTACATGACAGTGGTTACAAGGAATAAAATACTAGTGTGCTGGTCCATCCATCTAACGCAGCACCAATAGACACAGAAAGAAGCTGTACTTTACTTCCCTTTTTAATGAGCTGCATAGACTCCCTGCTGACTTGTAATTAGTCCTCAGAAACTTCTCTGCCATTAATTTGCACACAGTAATGACAATCCTTTCCCTTCTCACAGCAGTTTTCTTTTTTTTCAGAACGTTGAAAAGATACTGCATATGTATTAATATTTTTCTCTGTGATGGTTCATTGTAAAAATCCTTCACAAATGTTGGATAACATTCTCACTTAAGGATTCAGCAGTGCACTATTTGGCTTTGAAGTTGTATAGGAAAGATCAGGAGTCTGTGGGGAAAACTGAAGAAGTGAAGTGAGAGGAGGTAAGGCTAGGAGAAAAGGAAGGAAAGAAAAAGGAAAAAAACATATATGAGAGAGAAATCTGGGCATGATGACATGTTGCATTACATGATCCATGTGATGCCCCGGTGGTCTCACCCTATGTATCATGATCATCTGCAGCTGAACCTCAGGGTAGAAGACTCCATTTCCGCTCTCTGCAGCCTGATGGGGATTAAAAAGGGGTCTGGCGTTGGGCCCAGCAGAGCCAGTACGGATCACAGCTTTTTAGGGTTCCACATCTAAGGACCAGAGGGAAACTTCCTAATACAAGTCATTCCTGCCATACACACACACAGTCACACATTAAAATACAAGCACAAGCTCAGGGCTTCATTGCTCCCAGATGTGGATCCATCCTGCTGAGGGCAAGTTCAACTGGTGACCGTGTGCTCATGTGGGCATGGTGTTTATGTGCGTGTCATGTTAGCGTGCATGGAGAGTAAAATGGCCTGTGCCCAAACAGACATAGAAATGATGGGTCTATGTGTTTGCTGCCCGAAAAGTGATGAAAGATTCTGTGTGCACAATATACCTACAGGTTTTTACTTTAGAAAAGTGTTTAGAAAAGACTTCATTCAGAAATCAGCTAACACATACCAGGGAAACTATTGCAGGGTGTAAAGAAGTGGAGGGAAAATGCATGTAGTGTTTCTTCTTCTTCTGAACTACAGTACTTCTTCCAAAGGAATCTGTGTTCTAATCATGAATTCCTTGCAGTGGGTTTAGATATATATTTAATAATATTTTAAAGTTACAAAAGCTTGATCTTTTGCTCAGTTTGTCATTACTCCAAATTTGGAATTGTGCTCCCCAGAAATGACATATTTCTGTTGAATAATAAACTTTTAAGCAATACAAATAGATAGTAAATTCAACATTGCTCCCTGAGACAGAATGGAAAATACACCTCCAATTATCTTTTCATCTATAACTTCCACAAAAAGCAGCTCTACTAAACAGTAACAGTACCAAACAGTAGCGCTTGAACCTGTAGTTTTGGGGTGCATTAACCAAGTCGTAATAAACCTCAGCCCACCCACATAGACTACTGTTAAATGTGCGTGTGACAATGCTTGACCCTAACACATTTGCATGCACTGACAAATGACATCTGTGTACCGTTGGAGCCCTTGTCATTACTGCTCCAGATGCAGATGGTAGAGATGTGATGAAAACAAACACAAGGTTGCTAGGTTGCCCCATAAAAACACTGCAAATGCTGTCTGATAAAAAGATCAAACATTGGGGGTTTTCTTAAGATTAGACTGTTCTAAATTCTAATTCAATTTGAATGAGAAAATAATGTGCTTGTATGCTTTTACTTCTCTTCCCAAAAAACAGTTTGTCCCCACTCCTTTCCCTCTCCTCTTCCATCTCCAATATGTAACCCACCATTCGTCTGTTCCTCTCTGCCGTGTGGCTTGAGATTACAAACTAGAGCGCAGTTTGAGATGTAAGCATCATGTCAATGGAAGCCCCTCTAATCATCAAGTGTGATCACTATGGGTTCCAATAGCCCAACTGCGTGGACTTAAACATCAATTTAATCCATCAGACATACTCGCAAAATTGCCTGCAGGCACAGAAAAAACACACGAAAATTTGAAAAACTGCATGTGTATTTGATGCACTTTTGTTCAAATACTTGTCCTTTTTAACTGTTTGGCTGATTGCATTTAGGACAAGAGTCATCTTGGGGAATGTAAGAAACAAACATATAAAAGGCAAACTGTAGAAGGTTTTTTCTCATTCTCTTTATTCAGACCATAAAATGTCTCCCAGATTGATGACACATTTGACTGACCCAAAGCAGAATCAAATCTCAAAGGAACAGTTATTAACTTTTCTTACATATAACTTATTATTTCTCGGCTCAAGATCCATAAAAACAATCCTGTCATTCAAGTCGTGTGATGACCACAAATAAGCCTAATCAATTTCTCAAAAATCAGATCATGCTGCAGTTTGTCATTTTTGCTTTTGTTCGAAATGTGCACTGTAAAACATTACAAATGGCAAGAGAGAAGTCATAGAAAAAGCATTGTTTTCCACACCAAACTCCCTTCTGCATTTTCTAGATATCTTATAATTATGTTTTGCTCTGTCCTTTTAAAAGAACTGCCTATGAATACCATCAACTGAGATTTTTGGTGTTACCCTCTTGATTGCATGCCAGGGGACAAGCAGGACTTGGACTTAAGGGTGGTTGCTGGATGAGAGAGACAGAAAAATTGAGTTGGCTCCATCACCGCGCACAAGAGCTTCATAAGCCCTCAACTTACAGACCAACCACGAAGTCTCTGACCGAACCACCACATGACTGCTGAGGAGGGATAGGGAAGCATGGAAATTTGCTGAGGGATCTTTCAAAGTTGCAACACTGGCATTCCTCACTGCTGACATTTCTTTAACTCATATTGAGTCTTTCCATTTCAAGTTGTTTTAAGATTAAATGACCTGCAAGTTAAAAAAAAAAATCTTAGAACAACGTAGAGATATTGGATTCATTTTAAGGGTTATGGTAGTTTTGTAAGTAGGGGAAATGGGACAATGCAGTTTACTTTAAGTTATACATTCTACTATGAATTGGTTACATTCAAGCTAAATTCAAGCTTCTGCGTTACAATGTGACCGCTAACCTCGCTAATCTAACTAAATTATTTTCTAACTGTGTCATGAAGAATGAACTAATATGAAATTCCGAAATATGAAATACATTGTGCCATTCAATGAAATAGCACAGCCATCTTTGTTAAATAGAAAAATAAAGTCAAATACACAGACAAAATCAGGTAATCACAGTTCAGAAATAGCTGTCATTTTGTCATCTTGGTGCAAAGGCTGTAGAGACGAAGTAACGCTATTTAAAATGTAGCCTCTTGCAACTTCATTTTTACTGTTATTGATAAATGATTAGAAGTGCTAAACAATTTCACAATAATTTGATTTACTTCATACAAAAGAGGAGAGCAAAGGGTACAATTTCTGGTAGCAGAGACAGTAGTTCAGCCCTGCGAGGACGACTGCAATGTGGGTTCATTCCAGTCCGGCAGGACTATGCCCCGGACTCAGCAGCAATTATGACCTTGTTTAGCAAAGAAAAGCAGATGAGAGGAAATGACTTTCTTGAGTTCACAGACTCTCTCCCATTTTACACTGACATGCTCTCTCCATCATTGCCAGCTCCTAAGGTCATGTTTATCTCAGTGAAATCTCAGTCTTCATTTGTCATTTGGTCTTCAAATTACAGAGTAAAGTAAAATAATAAATTCCTTCAAAGCAAGAAAGGCAACATCAAGTATATCATGTATACAAAGAAGGTTATATTTTTGCCATTATCTTTGATTTGATATTTGTGAATTGTCTCGTTCTTAACTGTTAATTTTCCTTTTTCTTTTTCAAAAAGGAATTTAATGCCTCGGAGTATGGAGAGTCAGATAACCATGGAGAAGACTCCGAGTTATTTCATCACCAAAGAAGCTCCTCGTCGTGTCCTTTCCATGAGCCGCCACACCAAACTGATTGTGGTGGTGCGAGATCCTGTGACACGGGCGATTTCTGATTACACCCAGACTCTTACCAAATCTCCAGGGCTCCCATCCTTCCAGAACCTGGCCTTCCGCAATGCCACACAGGGCCTCATCGACAGATCTTGGAGTGCCATACGCATTGGCATATACGCTAAGCATCTGGAGAACTGGCTGCGCTACTTTCCGCTCTCACGTTTCCTTTTTGTGAGCGGCGAACGCCTTGTGACTGATCCAGCGGGTGAGATGGGCAGAGTCCAAGACTTTTTGGGGCTCAAACGCGTGGTCACAGACAAACACTTCTATTTCAACCAGACCAAAGGTTTTCCATGCCTAAAGAAGCCTGAGGGGAGCAGTAGGCCGCGCTGCCTGGGGAAGTCAAAAGGCAGACCCCATCCACAGATACCTTCTGAAGTCCTGCTCAAGCTCAGAGACTTTTACAGACCCTTTAATCTCAAGTTCTACCAAATGACCAGCCACAATTTTGGCTGGGACTGAATAGCTATCAACCAAAGTTTTTAAAATCTCTCGATACCATTTTCACCTTATTTTTCCAGCTGAGGAAAACCGAATGCCACTATGTTTACATTCATCTGCCTTGCAAAAGCCATGCTAATACAGATTGTTACAGCTACAACATCATAGAGCCAGTTAGCAAAAAAAAAAAATTCAGAAGAACCTCTACACTGAGACAAGCACAAGCCAAACTGACACAAGATTTTTATTGCCTTCAGGTGAAACTTCTAGTATTTGTCAACTTAAGGGCAAAGTAAGCCAAAATCTCACTGCTGTTCAAAATGCTTTTCGGCACAACCTCAGGTTGTTAGAACTGCACATAAGTGAACCATGATAAATGGACTGAAAAGGCTAAGGAGCTTTGTCAAACACAATTAACTTCAAAACTTACTTTGATTTATGCACAGTGGTACATTCTCAATAAATGGGTGCTGTTGACAAGTAAGGTTCTTTTCAGTGTAAGAAAATATCATACCCCGTCTTTTTTCCTTATTTTTCTTGAGATATAATATAAATGTAATACCGGATACATATGCAGGATGATACCAGACAGCAAGACATTCATCTTTATAGCTATACATTTCTTTTTTTATGTCCACAGTCCAATGCTTTTCTTCTTTCTTCTTCTTCTACAGTCCTTAAAAGTAACATTTGCATTTGTTTTCTGTTTCTTTTAATTGACTCACCTCCGCAAATTATACTGACATGCAGCTGTGTATTTTTGAAAGGGTAATTTATTTGAAGAGATTAGATGTTTTTCTCTGGAAATTTTGTATTTAAAACTATGCTCAAAATTCTGACTAAATCTTTTACTCTAAGACATGTCTTTGGGCTCTTTAATGTGCTGCTTTTTCTGCAGCAGCGCTTGCTTAATCCTCTTTGTATTCACTCCAAACAATTACACGTTGCTGCTGCCAAGAGGTCAATATAGATCTGTTGAGCAGATGATTTTTTTTTGTGAAATTGAACTAGCAGACAGATCAATTGATAAAATGTAGGGAATCACTTTGGGAGAATTTTATAACATATTGTTCCCCAATATGGCTGGCATTTATCCACAACATACCAAAATGCTTCTACAATCAAGTGTTGGCTCTTAAAAAGTGCAAGAAAGTGACTTTGACATGTGCTCAGTCAGTCTTTAAATGAGTAAGGGATTTGAAGAAGTTATCTGCCTCTGTTCCACCAGCTTCCATTTTATAATGCAATCTCTTATTCAGCAGTACAGAACTTTCTGAAAAATGTGTTTTATGGGTTCATTCTCCATAAGGCAAGGCCCATCACCTTTCACAACCACATTTTCTGTGTGCAATTTAAACCTTTATTATTTCAATATAGTTAAAGGAAACTGCACAGAGTAGTTCTGATAAAGATTAAATACTGCAGTTGCAGTTGTGTGGGTGCAGAGTGTCTCATTTGCTTATTTGATACACAACAAAAACTCTCTTCTTCTGCTCATATTAGATTTTTTTTATTTTTTTTTACCTGCAGATATGTATGTATATAAAAGAATATGAATATAATGTTTGCTAATTACAATTTAAAAATGGTCAACGGTTTTTATTTGTTAAGAACTGTTGCCTTAAACATCCTAAAACCCAAACTTGTAAACCCAACCTCCCACTCACCACTTTGGTGAGATACTATTTATGATTTTCAAAATAGGTAAACCGAATAGTGTCTTCGGTAAGCAAACACTGTTGTGTCAGATTATTGTTAGGGCAATGTGTATTCAGCAACTTGCTAGCAAAAGTTCACTGATGGTTATATACATAAATCAAAGTTGCTTGCTCATGTTAATGACTTACTTTAACTGCCAAGAAAATGTTATGTAAGGATGAATGGGATTTATGAGGTAATCATAGTTTGATTACCTCAGATGCACCTCATATGATGAACAAGATTCAAAGATTCAAAAAGCTTTATTCATCCCGAGGGAAATTGCTTGCGACACAAGGTGAAAATAAATTAATGAATGCAACTGAGGTAGTGAACAATTGTTTAAAGTGAACCGTGCAAAATTGTAGCGGCAATTCAACAAATAAGTAATAGCAGAGAAATTAAAAATGAGTGACTAGTGATAAAGTGATGAACTGACAAAGTGGGGTGTTCAGGACGCAGAATCTAGACTGTTCCTGTCTCTGCCAGAGGTAGTTAAATTAAACAGTCTGAAGGCCAAGGTAAGAAAGGACTTCCTTGCTGTGGTTGGGGGCAATTAGTCTGTTGCTGAAGGTGCTTCTGCTTGAGGTCAGCACCTGATGGAGCAGTTGAGTTTAGTTGTCACCACCAACAAGGAGACCAGTTGGAACCCCAGGACAGATTTTAAGTTCTGTTCAGGATGTTGACCTCCATAGCCCTTATAGATAGATTTGAGTGGATTTAATCCACCCGTCTATTTGCCATACAGCAAAGAGGAGCATCCTTCCCAAAATTTTTAACCACACCTTCAAGCAAATTTCTCGACAGTGATTCCTTCCCTGTTAAAGGGAACCGACTGAATCAAGTAAGGAGAGTAAGAGATGGTTTCGGTGATTCGATAGAGTTCATGTGACTGAAGGCATCTAGGGGACAAATTTGAAATTAAACAAGGACAGTGGTTCTTCAGATGTGCAAGCAATCAATTCACTGCAGTGATTGGAGCATCTTTGACCTCTTCTCTCCTCCCTGACCTGCGAACCAGAGTGCCATAAAATGCTGATCACTATCACCATGCTGGTTAATGGAGTTGCTCTGCATGCGCAACGAGTCTGGATGCACTCCATCAGACACACCTGCACACACAAATAATCACACACAGAGCTAAGCATGAACTCCCCCTCTGATCCATTAATATTGCATTTTCAACCCCTGGGGACTTCCAGTGAAGGGAGATGACAAGAATCAATACCTGTCTGTTTAGTTTATAGGTGGCAGGGATATGTGTTTATAGGTGCTGTGCTCTGCTGTCGGTTTGATTTAAAGCTGGGGTCAAGCGTAGGTCACTATCACATATTTGTAAAACATTATTTAACTCTAGAATCTCTCATACCTCTGTGGCCCATGCAAGACCTGAACACTAATTCTCAGCTTGGTTCTACAGAGCTAGGTTATTGGATACCAGAGCCACACACTTTAATTGGTGGTAATGTGTTATACATTCAAGCTCTGATTAAATTTCAGATCAAATCAGAATTATTATCTGTATAATTTAATTTCTAATTGGAGGAGGGGGGTTACAATGGTTATGTGGCGTTTACTTTTTACTTTTTGGTATGGTGTCATTGTAATGCTTCAAATTAGGTGCAGTGAATGAGATATTGGCATTCAGCAAAGCAACATTGGCCATCTGCAATGTCAAGGCAGCCCTTCTTTTATCGCCATGACTCACTTTCTTTGTTCTCAACAATGTCTTCTGCAAGAGGCATCTTTTAGAATTAACTTTATGCCCCCATCTAGCACTTAGACACATAGCTGGTGAGCATATGACCAAAGGTGAAAGATCAAATTATCTGTCTCAGATTAAATCAGACTAAGATCTGAAAGAGGTCAATGCTACATTTGGAAGGAATCAAGAACTGTAAGTCTAACTTAAAGGGGACATATAATGCAAAACCAAGTTTTTAATTATTTTATTATGTACATTTGGGACTGTGGAGGGCCTATCAGCAGGCAAAGTGTGAAAAAAAATGACTCAGTCATATTTTTGTGAGCTGCCTCAATCTCAATACAGGAGATAAACCTGCATGTTGCCACCCACCTCAGCTTACTCCGCCTATCTGTGGCAGACGTTGTGGACGTGAGCATGGTAGCGTGAGCGTGCTGACGTCGGCACACCTCCCGGAAGAAGTGGGTGGATTGCCTGTGTCTCATTTGCATTTAAAGAGACAGGCACTCAAAACCGACGCTCTGAACGGGGCTGTTTTGCCAGGGTAATTGAACTGCTATTGTGCTTCATCCTTATGGTATTTTGACCAAAGCTTGTCACAGACATTACATTAGGACACCAGGGAACTAGTTTAACTTGTTGAAATAGGGTATGTCTCCTTTGATTATCATTTTATGGCCTATTACATGGTTTCAAATCAAAAGATTTTGTGTTTAGTTTATCTTTGTCAACCTCCCCAAGTACCTATTTGGTTTCAATTGACTGTAAATTATTTTCTGCTACCTTCTGGTTCCTTGGCAACTTTTACCAACCAGTTCCAAAAATGTCAGGATGCTGGTGTAAAATGTAAATAAATGAAAAACTGAGTGCCTTACCGACATCTGATTTCCAGCCTAACATGAAAAACATTCAAGTTTAAAGTGATATATTTGACAAATTTATTGATATTAACTAGATATGTAAGAAATTATTCAGAATGTTCTTTTAAAAAGTTTCTTTATTGTAAAAACATACTACATAGAATGACAAAGTTCTACGTCTTGAGGCCTTAAAGAATGAACAGATCATACACTTTACATAGGTGTGTGATTCTTTACAGAGAAAACATTCTATGACTGTCTCTGTATATATAATAGACATGGTATCAGTGTCCCTGATTTTGAGAGCAGTCTGTCTCTGCAATAGCAAAGAGACAGCATATGAATTCTCTATAAATTCTCTTTTGATTTGCACAGAAAATATGGATGTCAGCATCATCATTTATCAGTCCTGTGAGACTTCATGCAATCCAGACAATTTCAAACTGAAACATGAATGGGGCAAATGGCATAAACAGTAAAAGCGTTCATGTTCACCTGAAACTTTATGGTTGCCGCCTGTTCACCAGGCATACGCTCCAGTCAGACAGAAAATGTTCAGGTCACAAAGCACTGTCTATGGAAGTTTGTTAAGGGAACCAGAAAGCTGTGTCATCAAGTTTCTTGCTGAAAGAACTTGTCTTGTTTCTGTCTTCACTCAAGAGCCTTAAGACCAGAGATAGCATTTAATAGCTGACTGAAGTTTTTCAGGCCTGAAGGTATTGAAATGCAAACAAGATGGTTCAGCTGCAGGTGTGCATAACAGCCTTTATCCAAAAAGCCCTGCATGTGTCCCTAATACATATCTCTGTCACTAATGTAATGGTCCTTCCTGTCAACAGTCTATAGGAGCTTCTGGCTCCACCAATGTGCATGGGATCCAAAAATAGATCTTGGCAAGGAAACGTCACCCCTTAGATCCTTACAGTTCTAATGAAGGTGAGTTGTGACCCCTTGCTGAAGAGGTCGAGAGCCCCTCTCAGGGGTAAAAGGGAAACGATTGCTTGAAGACATCCTGTCTACTTTTTTAGGGTAGGGACTTAAGTGTACAGGCTCAGTCAGACGTGGATGACGGAAAATTATTTAATCTAATAACATTACAATGCCAATACAACTGGAAATAGATACATCTGTTTCGTTGGAAATAATTTGGTTGCGGAGAGCGAATTAACCATGAGCTAATTTGAATATCATACATTATCAAATTACATTGTCAACCAAACAGACTCACAAACATTTAAAATTTTAGTTTTACTGAAGAAATCTTTTCTTTATGTTGTCCAAAATTAGCAGAGGCCTCAGATTCTCTAACATGTGCCATTAAATGAGCAACACTATGTCACTAAGAAACTATTTACAAACATGATACATTTCCATGGATAATTTTCAACATTAACATTTATTACTTACCTTTTATATGGACATTTTAAATTATGTGCAATTTTTTACACTGATGAGTCCTAATATCTTTTGCAATCCCAGTCCTAAAAAAACACATGCCATGAATATGTTAATATACATTAAAGACTATGGGATAGCTATTTAATCTACACATTTTGAAACAAAATAAAAAACAAACTTGAACACAGTCAATATCAGTCTCCTTTTAATATTTTGTGTAAATCAAATTACAAAATGCAAATGGAAATGAAATTCCGAAGAAAGACAAGTGTAAGTCACAAGATCTTCTATCACGAGCGTAACACCTGGACCCAAATGCAAGACTCCAGGCAAGGGAATCAAATCAAAGTCGTTTAATCCAAAAATGGTCGGTACACGGGCAGGTAAATGATCAGGCTAAGGTACAAAAACGGCAGGCAGAAACGGTGGTCAAGTACAGGTGGGAGAAGATCAGGAAAAGAGGAAAGACAAGACTAAGAAATGCTTGGACGACTGACAAAAAGACAAGTACGAACATGAGACGAACAAAAGACAGACTGGGGAATATATACACAAGACAGGGAAGGAAACAATGAGACACAGGTGGAGGTCATTAGGGAGGATTCAGGAAATCAACACTGCAAGTGGGAAAGCAACACTGGGACCAGACAGGAAGCACTACAAAACAAAACAGGAAACGTGAAAGGACACCCATGACATCTGTACTTATTGCATATGCAAATTACTATGTTGAGTAAAAGTTGTGTTTACAAAAATAAAAAACTAAATTTTTTTGGTTTTTAAGAACAAAACTAAAAGAACATACACTCTGTAAGCATGTGCTGCCAACAATTCCAAAGGATCCAAGCAAGTCTGAAAGTGACTTGGGCAACTGGTCACTCCCCACACCACCTTTGCTGTGGAGGTCAGGATCGTCTCTCTGGCCTGCCTGGGGGTCACAGTTCACAATGCATTCAACCTCGAGTGTCACGTCTGACTACCATAGGCAACAGGTTATTGTCAGACTGATGGATGTCTAGAACGTGATTAATCTGTTACAGTCCGTGTGTAATGAACTTATTTACTGGTAGTTATTATTTGTTATTGCAAGTCAGGCAAAAACCATTAATGAGTAGGGTCTGACCTGCTCTGTTTGGAAAGCGCTGTTGTTGTGATGTGGCGCTATATAAATAAAATTGAAATGAATTGAAGTGGGAGTGCTCAGGATACAATCCCTCATAATTAGTCAAGCTGTGAACAAAAGCAACCATCATAATATCACCTTAAAAGAGGAGATGTAAGTAATTAACTGTCTGTCTGAATGATTTTTTTCTTTGTACAGTGTGTGTGTGTGTGTGTGTGTGTGTGTGTGTGTGTGTGTGTGTGTGTCATTTGATATAGTCATTTGTTGCCCTTTGACCTCAGAGTAAGGAAACACAAGGAAGAAGGAGAGTCAGCAGTCAGCCAGACACACCAGAGCCGGACATTTTTTACTCTTGGGAAAATGTGTTGTGTGCAGCTCCAGGGAAATTATCATTTCAAATATTAATTTATTCAAGTCAGTGAATGACAGTATAAACTATTTGTTCTCAAGCATTTCAGTCGGGATTTTTATTCAAAGTCTTTTTGATTTTTGGAAGCAATAAAATATATATATATTTTTTTTTTGTCAAAACATTTTTTTTATTTCAAAACATTTTCCAGCACACATTTTAAGATTTCTTACTGATGAAATACTGTATGTTACAATGTGACATTTGTTAATATAATGCATAAACAGCGAACCCTGCACGCAGCTCTCATACTATTTCAATATTCACTCCCAATCATTCAAGCCCTTTATTTATTTTAGTCTATCTCAGTATATCATAGTGGACATTTTTTCAGTTTCATGGCATGGTGCACTGGTCCACTTCAGTGGCCTATGGGCATTTAAAACATATATAGGCTACCCATGAATACCCCAGAAAATAGCTGTCCACTGTAGTGACTGCTATACATAAAATGATTAAAAACTAGCCAGAGGGAGAGTTTGTCTCATACAAGACAAAATGAATACATTTTTTAAGTGTGCTGTCTTGTACTCCATTTAAAACAATTAAACACATCTGTAGTTGCTGAACTGGGCCACTTTAATGGGAAGAAGGACTATTGAATCTTGAAAGTTGGTCAGCTTGAAAGGGAGTGAGAACTAAATTCTTGAACTTCCAAAATATATCCATTGATGTTTTTACTCCTGTTGTTCACTGTTTGCGACAACTGCCTGCATGGATGCCAAATCATACTGCCCTCTGATTGCTGTAATATGAGGCTTTTTCCCACTTTGACGGGCAAGCTTCAAATTTAGAGCAAACGTATGGTGTCTGGCTGCACCAACCACATTCCCTCAGCAAAGCAGAGAAAACTCGCATTCATGTTTCATCTGTAATTATCAAATAAAGGGAGGGACAAAGACAGTCCCGCACACTGAATACAGGAATAAAGCTAGGTTCTGCATTACATACCTGTGTTTAAAATTTTTCATTTGGATGTCGTAGGTGTGATGGTTTGTTAAACCAACAGAACCTCTCTTCCTCTGTCTATATGTTTTGGCGGAGCCGGTTCGGCGATTTCGTGCCGGATCAACAAGGCCAGGAAACAGCTGGACGATCTGCTTGAAAAGGCTGTGTTTAATTTGATAAGTTAATCAACCAATGGAGTAATTTGTGTTTCAATTTACAAAAGATGTGTTAAGAAAAAAAAAACAAGAGTAAGCAAAGCTGACAACTTGCCCTCTGGGAGGATCACTGACCCCAAATGATGCTGACCCCTCATTGGGGTCAGCACAGTAATTGAGCACAGTAATGAAAGATTGTACAAATCTAAATGCTGATATAAAGATAAAACCCTATTGTCAATATAAACAGCGCTCTGTTATGACACAATATCATATAATATGAATGTGACTTGCAGCATACTACTCACTACTCGCTCCAATTTTCTCGCTCCTCTTGCCAATGTCTGCCTGTTTAACCTCAGTGAGCAATCAACGATTACACATCTTTTTGTGGAACTGTAGCCTGGCCTCTGAAAAATCCGGAAGCTTTTCTGCCGTAAATTTCTTCCTCAACACATTAAACATTAACAAATAACATTAAGATGTGCTATGTTGCAACATCAATGAATGTTGCACCATAGCACATCTGAATGGACTTTCAGTTGAGCGTCACAAGCAGGACACCAGTAACTGACTCTAACACACTTCCACACCCAACCCTCATTCTTTACTTCCCCACCACCTCCCTCCTTTGTTGTCCTTTGTTTTTCCCTCTGCTCTAAAAAGTAAATTAGATGCTGTGCCACATAACAGATGTCTGGGGAGTCAAGTCTCCTCTTGTACTCTAGAGTATCTCTCTGAAGGCTCTCTCAGGTCAGATGGAGTTTCCTTTCACTCCCACCAAGGCGATGGCAAACATCTTCGGGGACCTGATCATCTTACAGTGACTTGGGGGACAACACAGAAGAGATACAAAAAGATATGTGGTCATGTGGAAAAACTAAAACAGCCCAGTCTACTCAGTTTTTGTATAGCTGCTTTAGCTGGTGTCACTTAGTAATTGTATCTTAAAATGAAATAACTGGCAGTTGTTGTAATTTGCAAATATAGTTTTTTAATCCATTGCAGTATTTACTCATTGAATATTTTTATTTGCATTTGAAAAAATTATCTATGCATAATATGTAGTGTTTGATAATGAAAAATGATTGAAAAAATAATCACATTATGAATATTCATACATCCATCCATTATCCATCCATCCATCCATTATCGTTACCGCTTATTCCTTGATGGGGTCGTGGGGAGAACTGGAGCCTATCCCAGTGGTCGACGACTGAGAGGCGGGGCACACCCTGGACAGCCCGCCAGTCCATCGCAGGGCCAGACATTTTACCCCCCATTCACAAACAAACATGAATAAATCAATATAATAACAACATTTTCTGTTTTCATTGTATTAATTCAATGTTCTTAGCTACCTAGTTCAGTTTGAGTGCTTGCTTTATAAACCCTGAAGATGCCAGTCAATGGTTTTATGCTCAATCAAAAGATAAGATTCAAATTATCCTATTTTCTCTTTTTAAGGGAATATGATACACTTTTCATATTTAAAATATAAAATAGTAATAAAGGATTAATTGCTGAGAGAGTTTCAAATAATTAGGTAAACATATGTCAAGGTCTTTTTTTGGAGGGCAAAGGTTCAGGCTTCTGGTGCTCTTAATACAATTTCCAAACATTTTTTCTTTCTTTTCTTTCTTTGATTTTTTGTCTTCTGTCATCTTTTGTCTTTTGTCATCTTTGTGGATTTCTGAACACATTTTTTTCAAAACAGTTGCCTCGGAAATGTAGGCGTGGAACATGGCCCACTTGGAATCAATGTCCCCCACCTCCCTAGGAACGTGATCGGAGCTCTCAGAGAGGTGGAAGTTAAAGCTCTATCTCATGAGGGACTCTGCCAGCAGACCCTCAGAATGCGTTTGAGCCTGCCCGGGCTCACCCTCCCCCACCATCGGAGCCAACTTACCACCAGGTAGTGGTCAATGGAAAGCTCCGCCCCCCTCTTCACCCGAGTGTCCCAGACATACAGTCGCAGATCAGATAACACAACAACAAAGCTGATAATTTAACTGCGGTCTATGGTGTCCTGGTGCCAAAAGCAAATATGAACCCCCTGATGCCTGAAAATGGTGTTTGATATGGACAATCCATGGCAAGCACAGAAATCCAAAAACAAAACACCACTCAAGCTCAACCTGGGGGGGCCATTCCTCCCAACCACACCCCTCCAGGTGCCACTGTTGTTGCTCACGTGGGCATTGACATTCCCCAGCAGAACAAGCGAATCTCCAGAAGGGGCACTCTCCAGAACCCACTCTAAGGACTCCAAAAAGGGTGGATAATCTGCACTGCTGTTAGGCGCATAAGCACAAACAACAGTCAGCACCCGTCCCCTCACCCGAAGGCGAAGGGAGGCTGCCCTCTCATTCACTGGGCTAAACCTCAATGTACAGGCACCAAGATGGGGAGCAACAAGTATGCCCACTCTTGCTTGGCTCCTCTTACCAAGGGCAACTCCAGAATAGAAGAGTGCCCAACCCCTCTCAAGAAGACTGGTTCCAGTGACAGAGCTGTGCGTTGAGACCAACTATTTTTAGCTGGAATCTCTTCGCCATCCCAAGAGTCAGCTTCTGCAGCCAGGTATCGGTCCACCAAGGTCCCTGTCTCGGGCCTCCAAAAACATCACTGCAAATTTTAAGTATTATATGATTCATTTAAACGAAGCCTGCACTTTACCACAAACAATCCTTTTCGTTATGACCAATTTAAATACTTTAAACATTAGAAATGTAAGTGCATCACTAATGCAAGTCTTAAGAAATCTTTACTATGAAGAACATTAGCTATGCATCCATTTCAGGTCACCATGACTAGCATCCTAAGTGTTTGAGATGCAGGGTTACTTCACATCCCCAGAGATCAATGGACAAGCCATAATCCTACCACCTTTCAACTCAGCTGTGACGTATTGTAAGTTTTACCCCCTCTGTCATAAAGGCTGACACCAACGCACAGGTAATAGAGCATATCATAACCTGTGAACGAGCAGTCACTGCAGGCTTGATCAATAGGCGGTAAAAGGAACAGGTAACATGATATTGATGGTCTTGCAATTATACGGATGTTAAGCAGATACATTTGATTTTCTGTGTCAGTGTGTGTGCATGCACAGCAACATTTCACATATACATACAAGGAGCCGAGGTTAATATATCTTTTCACAACACAAATATATCTTTTGCCAGTCACACGCCTTTGCGGTAACAGAAACCCCTGCCTGGGCTGCACCTTGCAAGATAAATGACGTGGAAAGAAAATCAATTAAGCTGTGACTATGCTGTTAATTTCTTTACTGCAATGTTATTTATTCATGAGAGTACATTTCTCTCATATCACATTGAAAAATAAACAAGCAAATTTAAAACACTTTTTCCCTCAACATCATGCTTCTCATCTTGCTGTGAATAAATATGTTTTATTTTCTGCTTTTTAAATCAACAATTATTGTTGGCTGATTCAGCACAGAGATATATTAATTTGATATATTATGAAGGTAGCTCCTTGCGAGAATGGAATACCAGAAGTACAACTCTGGTGGGCCAGAGCATGAAATCGCTGACTGTGAAGGGGATAACAACTTAAAGGTTAGGATAAATGTTCCTTTAAGAAATAATGAAAAAGCAGATCAGGCCATTTCGTTTCAGTGTGTAGCAACAGTAAAACAATGTGGTTTAAAAGACAGACAGAACTGTGATCTGGCATGTAGGTCAGTATCAGGTGATCAAGGAATAAAACAGGGAAGGAGACAGTTGCTATTCTGATGAATTTAAGCCCCAAAGCAGACTAAAGCCCACACAGTCAGTGGACAAATATAAAGCAGCTGGGTGCCTTCACAGACTCAATCAGAGACTGCTATGTTGGACATATTTTAAAGGATGAAATTTAACAGAGCAGAATGTGCATTTGTCCTGATGGAGTCATTAAGAGTCCCTCCACGATGTAGGTCTGCACTAACCATTCACTTTGTACACTGTCAGCTAATCTAGGGACAGACATGTCACTGCCTTTAGAAACAAGGGTTAGGACTATGTCTGGCCACCCATGAAGTAAAATCGTTCATTTTCCTGCCAGTTGCTCATCTCTTGTCTTCAACTGCCCTTTAAAAGTCTCTCAGTCATACATGATTAACATTTCACATATCCAGAAACTAAATATCCTATCAGAATAGGGATTTCAATGTGTTACAAGTTTTGTATTTTTACTAAGTACTCTCTTGAGGTTTTGTTACAAATAACACAACGTTTTAATAAGTGGGTCCTAAAATCAACATACATTGTACCCATAGTGTGTGGAGCAATCAACGCCACATAAACAACAAGGAATTTGATTTTATCTAACTTTAAAATAGTATATTACCATTTATTCTAAATTAGATAATTACGTAAATAAATGCATAAAAATAAATAATAATTGAAATAAGATCAAATAAACTGAACTCACATAAAATTTTAAAATGTGCAGTAGAAATGGGTCTTTCAGAGTATGTTGTTTGCATGCACTGCAATACCACTCTTTTTTATGCTTCTGCTCTGTCTCTGTCTGGGCCAAACAAGTCTAAGAGGCACCGGGTTCTGGAATATGTCAGCAGGTGGGGAACATGTCAGCTATCGTTTCGATAAAAATCAACACAAGGCTCTGTAGAGGGCAAAATCCCCAAAAGTCCAAATCGAAATCTAAAGTCTTATAAAAAAATAAAAGACATAGAGAATTTCGTACAAGGCAGGGAAATTCAAAGGTTTATTGGAAACACAAAAGAAAAAAATAATTGACTAAATGACTAGTCACTCAATTCACGTTAAAGTTGTGGTTTAACTTGGTACACAAGTAAAACTGGAAAAAGAGCTTGAGCTATTGCGGTGGGCAGCCTATGAGAGACCTTATATCTCAGCAATCCCCGTCAAGATATTTAAACAATGTATTCAAAATTCATTAAAAAAATGGAAGATGTATTTTGCTTTTGTCCAAAAATTAAACACTATTGGGAAACTGTGCAACAAAAAATATGTAATCTGTGTAGTACTGTAACTTGTAAACATGTCAAGCAGTCTTCTACAAAAAAAGAGGATAGATATCTACTGAAAATTATGTTATCAGCCTGCAAGAAGGGAATCACAACAAAATAGTACAAAGTGGAATCTCCAACACAGATTGACTGGCCAAAAATTGTAAATCAGATAAACGTAATGGAATTTTTGACACATAAGATGAAAACTCAAGAAGAACAATGTCCAGACAAATTGTAGAAATTTACTGTTTACACAAAGACAGCCAAAGGAAAATTACAGGGACAATAACATGGGAGCAAACTGTAGAGACATGGCAAAACTCAATTATTTTTCTCTTGATGCTTGTGTTTGCTTGTTTCCTCTTTTCTTTGTTCCACCCATATGTTGTTAAATAGAAAATGTTTTTTAAAAAGTCATAAAACAGCTACAGTGAAAGAGCTGAAACAGAAACGAAGGGGTGTGTGTGTTGGGGTGAGGGGAACAACACTAAGGGCAGATATATACAGAGGGAGATATATACGGAAGGAGGTAATAACAAACAGAATCAGTATATGACAATCTGTTTCTGAAAACCAGGACTGACACATTAAGTAAGCTAACCAATTATTGTTATTATTCAAATAATACAGTTTTCAGTGCAACACAGAGGTGAAGCAAACAGACGACAAAAAGGAAAACCACGTCAACAGAACACAAAAATGCATGGATCATAAACATTAACATTACCATTCTTCGGGAAGGGACGATTTTCGCTTGAAACTTTTTTCTCCTTAATCTTTGTTTTAACTGGTGATGATTTGTTGTTTTTGTTGCAAAAAATAAGTTGTGGATCTTTTAAAAAAAGGAGAAGATGAAAACACACTTTAAATATGAATATAGCACAACCTTCAACAGAAGCCTTCAACCAGTACATCTCTGTAATGCCAACACGACAGTGAAGTAGAGCCAATATTTTAAGCATTGGGGATGTCAATGGAAAAAATGTACCTTAGTGTATGTCAAAATGCTCCTGCTTTCCCCTTACTTTACGCCTAAAAAGCTCTGTATCTATGTTGCCCACATATTTTACCAACTCTATGTGTGTTCCTCCTCAGTACCACAGCTTTGAGCCCCATTTTCCCCTCCCTAGTCTCTGCTGGTCTGAGGCAGCTGCTGAGGCAATGCTAATGTGCTGCTGTACATGATGGCTCTGACTAGGATGGAGCCATAATTCGTTCCATTCCTTTTTATTAAACCCACAGCCACGCTGTTATTAGTGCCTGCTGAGGAAAGCTTCTCTGTAGCAGCATGATGGTTTCCATATGTGATGTTACTACTATCCCAGGAAGAGGGAACTGAAAGAGACAGATATGGCAAAGCCTTTCCTCCTAATAGGACAGTCTGAAAAAGGCTTCAATGACCTCCAATTGGACATAGGATCAGAGCTGCATGGATTGCTTTCACGTGTGTCCAGTGTAATTTTTTCATCTCAGAAAGGCAATTTGCACTTTTTCTCACACGCTAGCAAACTATTTTTTAATGCATCCAGGTGGTTTTGGACTTTGTTTGAGCTGAGCAATTTTTTTCTGCTGAAATTTTAACCTAGCTTAGCATACGAAACAGAAGTATCTATTCAGGTGGTTTTGATTATGGGACACTAACAGACAAGGGTTAAACTTACATGAGTTATGCATTCGCTTCGGCAAAGTAAAACCAAAATGAATGTTAGAATTGGGCTATAATTACTAATTTTAGCATTGTATGCTATAACATAATCCATGTAAATTACTGATTGTGTTTTTCCTTTCAGAACAATACTTTCGTGTTAAACTTTCTGGCTGTGCCCAGAAATTATATTTATTTGTCTGTTGCAGGTCAACACACACACACACACACACACACACACACACACACACACACACACACACACACACACACACACACACACACTTTATTAACAAATAAAGTAGCCCCCCTAAAGAAGAAAATTCTTAAACAAAGACGGTTAGCTCCATGGTATACTAGTGAAACCCGCAAATTAAAGCAGATATCTCGGAAACTTGAGAAGAACTGGCGTTCAACCAAGCTGGAAAAGTCTCGTTTATCTTGGCAAGATAGTCTTAAAGCTTATAGGAAGGCCCTCCGTGATGCTAAAGCAGCATATTACTCGTCTTTAATTGAGGAAAATAGGAACAATCCCAGGTTTCTTTTCAGCACTGTTGCCAGGCTGACTGAGAGCCACAGCTCTATTGAATCAAGTATTCCAATAGCTCTCACTAGCCATGACTTCATGAGCTTCTTTAACGATAAAATTCTAGCTATCAGGAACAAAATCCACCAAGACTTGCCCTCAACTAGCATCGACTTATCTTTAAACTCAGTAACTGTAGGACCAGAACCAGTTATATGTTTTGACTGTTTTGCTTCCCTCAATCTTTGTCAACTAACTTCAATCATTTCTTCATCCAAACCTTCAACTTGCCTCTTGGATCCCATCCCGACTAGGTTGCTTAAAGAAGTCCTACCCTTAGTCGGTACTTCTCTGCTAGACGTGATCAATCTGTCCTTATTAACAGGCTATGTGCCACAGTACTTTAAAGTTGCTGTAATTAAGCCTCTTTTGAAAAAGCCTAACCTGGACCCAGATGTTTTAGCCAACTATAGACCTATATCCAACCTTCCATTCATCTCCAAGGTCCTGGAGAAAGCAGTAGCCAAACAGCTGTGTGACTATCTACATAGCAATAGCTTGTTTGAGGATTTTCAGTCAGGATTTAGAGCTCACCATAGCACAGAGACCGCACTGGTGAAAATTACTAATGACCTCCTAATGGCATCAGACAAAGGACTCGTCTCTGTCTTGGTTTTATTAGATCTTAGTGCTGCTTTTGACACCATTGACCATCAGATCCTACTACAGAGACTGGAACATTTCATCGGAATTAAAGGAGCCGTTCTAAGTTGGTTTAGGTCCTATTTATCAGATCGGTTTCAGTTTGTGCATGTTAACGATGAGTCCTCCATGCATGCCAGAGTTAGCCACGGAGTTCCGCAAGGATCCGTTCTCGGACCAATCCTCTTTACTTTATATATGCTTCCTTTAGGTAATATTATCAGGAAACACTCTATCAACTTTCATTGCTATGCAGATGATACTCAGTTATACCTATCGATCAAGCCAGATGAAACTCATCAGCTAGCTAAGCTTCAAATGTGCCTTCAGGATGTTAAAACCTGGATGACCTGCAATTTTCTAATGTTAAACTCAGCTAAAACTGAAGTTATTGTTCTAGGGCCTAAACACCTTCGTGACGCATTATCTAGAGATATAGTTTCCCTGGATGGCATCGCCCTGGCCTCCAGCACCACTGTGAGAAATCTTGGAGTTATCTTCGATCAGGACATGTCGTTTAACTCTCACATTAAGCAAATTTCAAGAACCGCCTTCTTTCACCTTCGTAATATTGCAAAAATTAGGAGCATCCTGTGTAAAAATGATGCAGAAAAACTAGTCCATGCATTTGTTACTTCTAGGCTGGATTACTGCAATTCCTTGTTATCAGGGTCTTCAAAAAAGTCCATTAGGACTCTTCAGCTGATCCAGAATGCTGCAGCACGTGTTCTTACAGGAACCAGAAAAAGAGATCATATTTCTCCTGTCTTGGCTACTTTGCACTGGCTTCCTGTTAAATCCAGAATAGAATTTAAAATCCTTCTCCTTACGTATAAAGCTCTTCATGGTCAGGCCCCATCTTATCTTAAAGAGCTTTTAGTACCTTACTGCCCTACCAGAGAACTGCGCTCCCAGAATGAAGGGTTACTGGCAGTTCCTAGAGTCTTGAAAACTAGAATGGGCGCTAGAGCGTTCGGCTATCAGAGTCCTCTTTTGTGGAACCAGGTTCCAGTTTGGGTCCGGGAAGCAGACACCGTCTCTATATTTAAGAGTAGGCTTAAGACTTTCCTTTATGATAGAGCTTATAGTTAGAGTAAGTCCACCCCTGGTTGTGCTGCTATAGGCCTAGACTGCCGGGGGATGCATCATGATGCACCGAGCTCCCCTTTCCTTTCTCTCTCTCCCTCCCGGTGCAACCTCATTCCATTAACAATGTTACTAACTGGACCCTCTCCCTTCCCCGTAGTCGTGTGCTTTCTCGTCCCCCCTCTCTCTTCTCTCTCTTCCTAACACTTTCTGCAGATATTCCTGGCTCTGGAGCTGTGGGGTCTGGATCTGTGGTTGGGAGTCTCCTCCTATCACTTCCTGCAGGTGTTCCTAGAGCTGTGGAGTCTGGATCTGTGGTTGGGAGTTTCCTGCTGCCCCCATGTTCCTGCTCATCATTAGCATTAATATCATTGCCATTTTTAATCTATTCTACGTGTTGCTGTGTTGGCTGCCCCTCTCTGCTCCTTCTGTCCTTCTCTCGCCCTCTCTCTCTCTCTCGCTCTCTCTTTCCCCTCACCCCCAACCGGCCGAGGCAGATGGCCGCCCACCCTGAGCCATGGTTCTGCTCAAGGTTTCTGCCTGTTAAAAGGAAGTTTTTCCTTGCCTGTGTCGCCTAGTGCTTGCTCATGGTGGGAATTGTTGGGTTTCTGTAGTTAACTTCAGAGTAGGATCTGACCTGCTCTGTTTGGAAAGCGCTGTGAGACAACTGTTGTTGTGATGTGGCGCTATATAAATAAAATTGAATTGAAAAAAAAAAAATTGAATTGAATGTCATCTGCATGAATTAGGACCTGGCCTGTTTATGCCCAGAGGTAACTAGCCAATAGCACTCGGTTGTGTCCAGTCCTCCTTTGAAGGCGGACCCAGCTCAAAAGACAATATCCATCACACCCAAATTTCATGGCTGTGGCCAACTGAGACCCTCAGACACGAAAGTTTAATACTTTCGTGTTAAACTTTCTGGCTGTGCCCAGAAATTATATTTATCTGTCTGTTGCAGCAGACACAGGTCTTTAGGTCAACACACACACACACACACACACACACACACACACACACACACACACACACACACACACACACACACACACACACACACACACAAAATTAACAAATTCCAATGTCATCTGCATGAATTAGGACCTGGCCTGTTTATGCCCAGAGGTAACTAGCCAATAGCACTCGGTTGTGTCCAGTCCTCCTTTGAAGGCGGACCCAGCTCAAAAGACAATATCCATCACACCCAAATTTCATGGCTGTGGCCGACTGAGACCCTCAGAGATCTTTGTCTGTGAGAGCCCAGCGAAGATTACTTCACCTGTGTCCAATAAATATGATATTTGTACTTTTGATCTACTCTGGTTTATTCTCAGGCTTCCAACTAAAGAATCAGGCTAACATGGACTTTGAGTTCAAAGACAAGTTGCACGTAGTTGTTGCTACTTATATATGTAACCCATCCTTGATGTAAACAAACAGACAAAATTAGTTTGTTATCAAATTGTGAAAGGACGTAACTCAAGCGTGTGGATAAAATAAGAAATTGTTTGTTAGCATACATGATTTACTGCATACATATGGAACACAAACTCTGTGTCAAAAGCATAACCAAAAGTGACAGAAGTTTCAATGCTTTATCACTCCCTACCAAAGGGAATTTTTTTTTCAAACAATTGAAATTTGAATTTCTTTGTCTGATCTTTGATCATCATGTGTTTTGTTTAGATTTTTACAAAACAACTTTCCACATGTCTAACAATTAAAGGACGAAATTTCTGCACATTCTCTTCAATTTAGAAAGAAGAACATGGAAGCGTTGGAGTTCCGCCCTAGCCACTAGATGGAGTAGACGTGTCAGTCCACGCTCCCTGACTTTACAACTTATACGTGGCCACTATATGTTTTAAACTTGTTTTATTTTTGGTTGCTTTTACCTTTTGTGTTTTACACCCTTTTTGTTCGAGAATGTCGAAAAGATCGAAGAGAGATGACGATGACCTCACCAGTTCCATCATGGCGCTGCTAACAGCTAAGCTAGCCGAGCACAAAGAGGCGCTTCTTTCGGAATTTAAAGAATCATACTGAAAACTTGAGACCAAATTGGACAA